>CAUYPK010029563.1:0-29249 GCA_963574355.1 Loris lydekkerianus
GGAGAGGACCAAGGAAGGGGAAGGGAGGGGGGAGGTTTGGGTGGAGGGAGGGTGATGGGTTGGGCCACATCTATGGTGCATATTTTTATCTATAATAATAATAAAATACTAATAATAATAAAAAAAAAAAAAAAAAAAAAAGAAAATCACCCCATTTTTAGCTCTATTGATTGGAGATTTGAAGTGATACTATTAATACAGTAAACAGGACATAACATATGGTAGACTCAAATGCATGGATTTTTATATTCCCAGGCATCATTTAAATTCTCTGTCATTTTATGTTGCTATTTGTAATATCTTTGCATTAACATGCCTCATGGTAATTTAGGAGCAGTAACATAGTCTTACCGAAAAAAAAGAAAGAAAGAAAAAAGAAAGAAAAAAAAAGCTAGAGCTCTTGGCTTAAAATGTTCACTTGCATTTTATACTACAGAAATGTACATGTTGAAATTAAGTGGCCTGAAATTCAATTATGTAAGATAAAATGGAAATAATGCAACCTACTAAAATGATATTGTGCCAATATTCAGGCAGGGCACAGAGGAAATACACAACAGGGTTTGAAATCAATCAAATTAATCACAGCCTAAGCTGGGCAAGAGCAAGGGAAAGATTGCTACTCATCAGGTCATGCTGTGATGATGAAGAAAACAGATCTGAGCATTTCATCATTGGGCTATAGATACAGAATTGTGGAAATCCTTCCAAAGTAAGTAACTTTTGGTAATGTGTATGGGTATTTCTGGTATGTGTATTTTTACAGTTTGGAAAAATGAGTTGAGTATAGCTGATAACATATAATATGTTTTAAGGTGAATGCCCCAAATACAACCAAAACTGTTTGAATCTGAAATCAAGCAGTAATTGGTGATACACAGATAGCAACTAGGAAAAGGGAGCTAATAGGGTAAAACTGGTATCAGAGTGTCAGAGGGGTAGCTCTTGAAGTTTACAAGCCAAGTATCTATGAATATAATTATAGCCTTCTACCTTTTATTTTAGGGTCATGTTAACCCCTCAAGGACTTTTTTTGTATTCAATAGAATTGATGAACCTAATGATCATCCAACTCATAGTCTTCATTCAAGGTAATAATTTGAGGGTCTGGAATGCTGACTGAGAAAAGATGTGGGAAGATGCCTAAGATCAGTGTTGTGTTCCTATCCATGACAATCTGCTTTCTCCTTGCATTCAATTGTGCTAACTAAAGTAATCTCTAAATGAAATGCTAGCATGCTAATAATAAGTATTTACCTGTGTAATGTAGTGATAGTGGGTAATACTGGCCTCAGAATTTTTGAACTCACATTTTGTAAAATATGTATATAATTCTTGCATTGTCATGAGGCAGCAAGATAGAGTATCTCTTTGAAATGAGAGTGAATCTGACTAAAATTTCAGATTTTAGTGAAATCATCTGTGTGACCTTGAACACATGGCTTATTCTCTTTCCCTCGATTTCCTTGTTTATGAAATGGAGGTGTTAGCATCCACTTTACATGGTTGCCGTAAAGACACAATGAAGTGATGCCCCGTGTTGGGTGGCAGGTGCTTAATTGTTAATAGCTATATTTGTAGCGACAAGATATTCGCTTCACTATTTAACATCTTCATCATTTGGAAATAGATACTGTCTTTAAGCTTAGGCGATATGAAATGTATTTTGATACCTTCTATTCTAAAATAAGTTACTCTTAAGGAAATATTGGTAGTTTACAAAGTTTTCAAAGCAGTTGAATACTTTGGGGTACCATATTATATAAGCCAAAATAAGTACTTCTTCTGTATTTTAATGAATGAAGTTGATACCATAACTTTAGAACAGAATGATATATTTTCATGACTTCTATCACTGTAAAATTCAAGTATTCAAAGAGATACACTAAAAAATTAATGGACATATGAATGTTTTTGCTCTCTGCTCTCTTCTAATTATAACAGGCAAAGCAAGAGGGTGAAAAGAGAGCTTATTATTTTATTAAAAATTAATACCTTAAATTAAAATGGCAGGATTTTTTTTTTTTTTTTTTGAGACACCATCTCACTTGGTCACCCTTGGTAGAGTGCTGTAGTGTCTCAGCTCAGAGCAACCTCAAACTCTTGGGTTCAAGTGATCTTCTTGCCTTAGCCTTCCAAGTAGCTTGGGACTATAGGCGCCCACCACAATGCTCAGCTATTTTTTAGAAACTGGGTTTCACTCTGGCTCAGGCTGGTCTTGAACCTGTGAGTTCAGGCAGTACAACTGCCTTGTTTTTTCTTTTTCTTTTTCTCTTTTTTACTTTCTTAGAAGTTCCTATTCAAGAAAAGCTAAATACCTACCATAGGTTGAATCTTTTCCTCTTTAGATTCATACGTTGAAGTTCTAGCTCCTAGTGCCTTAGAACCTGAACTTACTTAGGACTGTAGTTGCTATGGATGGAATTAGGTGAGAGGAGAATGGAGTAGGCCCCTAAGGTGATATCATTGGTATCCTAATACAAAGGGAAGTTAAGATACACAAACACAGAGAGCCC
Organism: Loris lydekkerianus; assembly: GCA_963574355.1. Classification (NCBI taxonomy): domain Eukaryota; kingdom Metazoa; phylum Chordata; class Mammalia; order Primates; family Lorisidae; genus Loris; species Loris lydekkerianus. The sequence goes on from CAUYPK010029563.1 coordinate 2,517, forward strand.
TAGGCGAACAGGAAGCAGAGATCAGGGTCGCAGTGACAGGCCAAGGAATGGCAAAGATTCCCTGCTAACCAGCAGAAGTCAGGAGAGAGGCACATGACCAATTCTCCCTCACAGCTGTTAGAAAACATCAATCTTGCGAAACCCAATCTTGAACGTCTAACCTGCCGAAGTGTGAGACGTTAGAATTCTGGTGTTCAAGCCACCATGATAACTTTCTTACAGCAGCCCTAGCAGACTAAGACAACACCAGATTATTAATTGAAATGTAAATTTGGGGAATTGTGTATAAACCTGTATTAGGCTTCAACAGTTATTGCTGTGAAATAAATTACTGCAATTTAGCAGTTTAGAACAGCACCCATTTATTATCTATCTGATGTTCTGTAGGTCAAGAGTCCAGGTTCAAGTGAGCTGGTTATTCTGTCCAGCTGCTCACAAGGCTGTAATCAAGGTATTAGGCTACATTCTTGTCTGGAAGCTTGGCTGAGAAGGAATCTACTTCCAAGTCCATAATGTTGTTAACAGAATTCTCTTCCTGGGATTATACGACTGAGGTTCCCATTTATTTTGCAACCTGTTGGCTCTCGGCTCCTGGAAGCTATCTGCTGTTCCTTGCTTGGGCCTGATTCATAGTTCATGACATGGCTATTTACCTTTACAGGTATGTGGGAAAGTCTCTCTCACTCCATTCTATTAAGATGGAGCCCTACATATGAAAGGTAATGATACTAGTAGCATCTCATCACCTATGCCATATATTTGGTTGGTTAAATACATCACAGGTTCCACCCACACTCAAGAGGAGGTAATTACACAAGAACATTACTAATTTGGAGTCACTCTAGGGTGGGGTGACTACAATATCTAAAATACACTTTTTTCAGTAACAAAAAAGCCCCATCAGTGTTCACACACACACAAACATAATTGATGCAGATCATATATTCAATTAGAAAATCAGTACAGCATTATAGAACCTGCAATCTTGCTGTAATCAATTTCTAAAACTAGTGTCATAAAGTTGTATTTACCTGGAGAAGATCAACCACTGAAAGCCATACCAAGATATTCTGGATGTCCACTACTGTTCTTTAAAAGGCCACTTGGTTTTTAAATATTTCTCAGGCTATGATCAAACTTCTTACCATTTCTTATACATAAAAAGATACATGTTAATACCTTTGGTCCACATCTGAAATAAGGGTGACACTTTTATAATTGTATTGGGAAAAAAAGATAACATTTTTGAATTATAAGACTCAGAAGAAGGGAAAACAAAATTGACTCAAATTACTGATGTATATTTTGATTAATTAGTTCTTTCAAGGAAATATACAACTAAACATAGTTAAGAAAGGACTAAAGGACTGAAGTCCTTTATTAACCCTATTTAGTTATACATATAATAGACAAGTTTGGGGAATTTTAATGAAATACAATTGAAAAAATCTTTTAAAAGTCTGAGATTTATTTATTCTGGAAAAGTTTGGATATTGTACTTCAGTTATAATTTAGACATATGCTACATACTAAATTGCATTTCAGTTAATATTATATTTCTCTAGTACACATTCAATAGCTAAAAGGGAAAATAATTCAAAATTTAACTCAATTTTATATGTGATTTGATTCTATGATAAGATGATGGACTATGTTCTCCCACTTTTACCTTTAAATTTGCAAAGCAATTTCTGAAGTCATATATTGGTCAGATTAAATAGACATTCTGCAGAGTTAAAATTAAAAGGTACATACCAGATAAGATGGTCAGTCAGCAAGGGTTGCTTTCTAAATTTTATATCCCCAGACAGCCATCAGGCAGCCAGCAGAAAAATACATTTTGAAGCCATGGAGTCCTCAGTTTTTATCTCTGACATTATGTTGAGATTCGACAGATGGAAGCTCAGCAGCATACATGCAGAGTGGATGCCAAATGAGGCACGTATACAGAGCAGAGTGGTGCCCTACCCAGGTGGTCATCTTCTCCTTTCCAGAACCTTTAACGTGGCTCACTCCAAACTTGCCTATGCTGTAGCGATATTGACACATTCTTCAGTCATTGGTGAATGTCAGTGGGCTCTTGGCTCTCTGCATCAGGAACTTTAGCATTCTCTCTGCTCTGTACATATGTCCAAGTTGGCAGTCAGTTGGCATGGCTGCTCATGTGTCTTTATCTGTCAGAAATCCTCATCACCTTTGGGACTGACATAGCTGATATGTCAGCAACAATGCTACCATTGGCTGAAGAAAAATGTTCAGGGTTATAAAAGATTGGAGATATTTTAGAAGCAATTTTATAAATTATCTCTATCAGCTAAACCAAGGATTTATTTATCTTTAGGAATATAGAAAAAATGCAATTAAAATAGGAATATTTTCATAACAGTATTCAATAGGTCATTAACACACCTTGGGCAGTTGCACCAGAGAAAGTATAGATCAAGCTTATGGAAAACTAGAGCACAACATCATGCAGGATATCAACAAACAAACTAATTAAAATTTCTAACTGATTAAAATTACAATAATATCTCATTACATGACAGAGAATCATGCAGATGCTCTAAATTTCACTAGTTTTCAAACATTTTTAGGGTAGTGTGTGTTTCCACTCTCAATGCGCATACGTGTACCTTTGCCATTTGTCCTGCTCATCACCCAGCTAATGGAAGATATCCAAATCATTTTTGCTTCAAATTCACCAAATAACCTTGAAATAATTGGTTGAACTGATTCCATTTTAAATTAACGTCTCCTTCATCTTTTCATTTCAGTGGTGTTAACTGTTTTAACTGTTATAATCATTCATTTATCTATTTATATCAGCAAATATTTACTGAACTTATTACCCTCCGTCCGACACTTGAAACAGTTTCTCTGACTATGCTCCCTAATAAATTGCATGAAATCACTATTTACTCAAGACAAAAACTAGAGGTGCACTCATGACTTTTCCCTTTCACCCACGTCTCACATGCAATCAGTTCTTAGTCTTCTTAGTTCTGTCTCCTAAATGTCACAGATTAGTCATTGTGTTTCCAAAGCCAGCCGCAGTATTCCTTTCCTATGTAGTCAAGTGAACGTGAATAGGATGATACAGCCTAAAGGTTGGGAAAGACACCAATGCTACTCTGTTTTATGATGTTAAGGGTGCATTTTTCACAAAAAGATAAATGTTGTTGCTTGTAATCATCCTTGGGTGATTAATTATGAGATAGAAAGAAAAGAAATCGAAGCAAATTTGGAAAGACTTTTTTTCCCTTTCATAGGAATGGTGGTGGTGAACAATTGCATCTCATTTTTAGATGTGGAAAAGTTGTCAAAATGTTCTTTGTAAAACTAAACTCATATCACCCAGCTAATGGGTGATACTAGGACTATTAGGAATGGAAAACTTAAGCATTGGCTTTTTTGTGGTCATCTTAATAGGATAGAAAGACCAGAAGAGAGATTGTAAATTTCTGAGCTGCCTGAACCCTCTTTGTTGCAGGTCTAGGGAATTTATCTGAGTTCCAGTTTGATCAGAGAGAAATACCCTCCACCACCACCCCTAAATCATCAAGTAATAATCCTGTGGGAATTCTAGGATAAAATAGAGAAATAGAGGCCCCGAAAGAAGACTGGACTTCATATTTACTTTGGCAAGTGTGAGGCTGTGGACCCTGAAATTAGTTATCATTGGTTAAGTCATATGTAATTGATGTGTAATTTAGTGTTTACAAACATAGGATCTGGTGACAAATTCATTCCATGGGATTGTATTTGAACACTCCTCATCTTTAGAAAATAGTTTAACTTCTCTATGTCTCAGTATTCTCATATGAAAAGCATAATAATAAATGCCCATCTTGTGGTATGTGGTGAGGGTTAAGTGAGATAATACACATAAACATTTAGAACAGAATTTGCCTTCGAGTAAGGAATAGATGGAAGATATATTCTGGCTCCAACTGCAATCCACACCATGTAACTGAAAAGTACAGCTTATACTGACTTGATTTTCCCATTCTACCTGCCCCTAAGATTCCCCTCTCTAACCCATTTTCCATAATCGTTCACATAATTGCCAGCACATTCTTGTTAAAACCAGAATTTTACGATGTCATCTACAAAATAAACTTTCCTTAAGAATTCTTTGTATCTCTTTGTTAGACTAACATTTCTCAGTTTGGTGTGTAGGTAAGAGGGAGATGATATGTAGATAGGGGGATGATATGTCATTGAAGCTAAAAAGTGAGAGTTTGTACTACAGGTATCAATAATGCCTTTGGAGATTAGGCATAAATCTAGCCTGTCTCTAGGCAAGAAAGGGACATGGTATAAAGTCTCTGTAGATAAATTCCTCTGTGATCTGGTCTTCAACTTCACCAATCAGTTTCTTGCTGTTCTGCTGGAGCCACGCAGACCCACCACCAGTCCTAGAACTATTATATTTTTCCGTGCCTCTTCACATGCTGTCCTCTCTGCCTGGCAACTATTAACAACTCTTATTATCTTCTCTCATTGTATTATAAAATTTATGCCTGTTCTGTCATTGTTGATCTCTGGAAATCTCCCTGGATTTATAAATTCTGAATCATTTATGTGTCAATATATAATACAACCTAGAGTTATTTTGTTAAAACTATGTGATAAGTGATTTTATTGACTTAACCTTTGTTTGTTTCTTTAAGTTTTCTCTCTTTATTTTTCTTTTGGAGGCAGAGTCTCATTTGCTTACTTGGTTACCCTTGGTAGAGTGCCGTGGCATCTTAGCGCTCAGCAACCTCAAACTCTTGGGTTCAAGTGATCCTCTTGCCTCAGCTTACCAAACAGCTGAGACTACAGGTGCCTGCCACGAAGCCCAGCTGTTTTTTTTTTTTTTTTAATTTTGGTTTGTTTTGTTTAGCAGGCTTGGGCCAGGTTCCAACCTACCAGTCCTGAAGCATGTGGCCAGCACCCTAACCACTCAGCTACGGGCACCCAGCCCCGGCTATGTTGTTTTAGAGACAGCAGGTCTTACTGTGGCTTAGTCTGGTCTCGAACCTGTGGAGTTAGGCAATCCACCTGCCTTGGCCTGCCAAGTGCTGGGATTATAGGCAAAGTTCCCTTATGTTTTAAAGTTATTTAAACAAAACACTTTAGGTGCTTACAAACAGAAGAAAAATAAGTTCATTTTGGTAATAAAACACTAAAGTCAGAAATGACATTAGATTTTGTACAAAGGACTCCTAATTTTTGTGCTTATTTCTCATGTAATTATAGTAAAGTATGTATTTATTAACAACCTTAAGGATATCATATTCAAGTTGTAAGTTACGTGGATGCATCTTTCACTCTTTTCTCTCTCTCTCAAGAGTGATCATACAGGATGTACATAAGACAGTGTGTAGATTTATCTTCATAATCATAAATGATAATAGTTGCCAAGTATACAATTTCTTCAATGCCAAGCACTCTAGTAGCAGAATTGATTCTTCCTATGTGTTTTCTTAATCCTGCAAAGTCTCCATATATTTTCTGAATTTTTCAGGTAAGGAAGCTAAAGCTCATGGATGTTAAGTGACTAGCTGGGGCTTAGACAGCTAGTAAGTGGTGGACGTGGTGTTCAAGTTTGGGTTGATCTGTAGCTGAGCCTATTTTTTGCCAAATTACCTTCTCATCTTACCAAAACAGTTATCACAAAGAATTGTAATAATCCATTATCTTTCCAACTACATTATAGGTTTCTTGACTGTTAATACCATTCCTTTTTCATTTTGCTTTTAAATTTCCTATACCTTAGTCCGGTGTTTGGCACATAAGAAGCACACAGTAAGTATTTGAGGGATGAATGGACCACTAAGTCGTGACTGGTTCAATGACCTTGTGAACAATAACCAGGTGCACCTGCTGAGTTTTCTGCTCTCAGACTCATTCCTCCATCCTGAATGGGGCTCTTGTTTTCCTATCTTGGTTCACTAACTAAAAAAGTCTTGGAATCCTGAAACCAGCACCAGGTCGAAGCATTTGCAAAAATCAAGGTAAACGTACACATGCAAAAAGGCACAAAAGCATTAATTTACAGGAGAATGATGGATCAGGAAAATAACACATTGACTCCATAATGTACTGGGAATTTTAAATAAAGATTGCCTCTATTATTTTGTTTCAGAATTAACCAGAAATATTCTTTTTCAACAACCTTCTGAGAGCATTAAGGAAATGGAAGTTTTGATAAGGATAGGCAGAGGAAGAATGAGAGGTAATTTTGGAGCATAAGGGTACCATGGAGGAGGCCAGGACTTAATGGGATTTTGAAGCAGGGGACTTTGGATAGCTAGATGACAATATGGCAAGAGTGACAGTGTGGTGGCTCTGGGCTTCTGGTGATTTGGGGAAGGAAGTCAGCTCATGAAAGGGGGGAAGTGGCACAGAAAAGAGTCTCGTCTTGTGAAAACCCAAGGTCAAATTGAGTCTGCCATTTGACTTTTGCATTTCTGCCAACTGCAGATACAGAAGGGAAACCTCCCAAATGGGACTCCTTGAGCATGGCAAGAAAAAGGGCATGAGGGGACCTTATGACACGAGCAGCTGAGCATGCACACAGTTAGGAGAATCTGTTCAAATCAGTAACTTGAAATGCTTTGGATTTAACTTGTTAAACCCTTTCTGTGCTATTTGTACACAATACAGAAATAAAACAACATGCTTTTAATTTTCATTTTGGTTTTACCTGAATTACAGTTGGTGTGATCATGTGATGTCCACAGAGATAGAGAGAAACTTAGAATATCGGAGTTAGAAGATGTCATTATAGTTTCCCTAATTCAATGGCTTCATCTCATAGTTGAGAAAACATAAGCAAAGAGACATTATATGATTTTTCCAAAGGTGCCTAGCTAAATTGTGATAAGCTCATTCTGGTTTATAGATTCAAGGTTCAGTTTTCTTTACCTTATACTATATAGTTTCAATAACAATTAAATTATTAACTTACTACTCTTTCTACATTCATAAATAGCTGATCACCTCTTATGATAAATACAAATGGTGCCAAATATATATACACATTTTAAGAAAGAAAAAAGCTGTATTAAATTTTTAATATAGTTTTTGACTTCTGGCATTACAAAAGATGCTCAAAGTGACTTGTATTTATCGTTTGTTATCAGTATATATTGAGTTTAAAATTTTAATGCAGTTTTTTTCCTTTCTTAAAATGTGTACATGTATTTTTGGCTCCCCCTGTATTTTTTTTTTTTTTTTTTTTTAAGGGAATGAGCGATCCTCCTGCCTCAGCCTCCCAGGTAGTGAAAGTGCAGGCATGTGCCAACTCCCAACTCTTCTATCTACACATATTTGAATAATTTTTGAGCATCGTATAGTTAGAAAAGTCAGGAACTTTCTGATGAGAAGGGATGGGTACTGCTAAAGTTTGTGTATCACATTGAAATACGAGGTCTTGCTAAATTTGTTACTAAAGAGAAAAGTATAGTAGCTTATATGGAAAAGTACTTTGTATAAGAAGACTTGTTTAAGTAGACAAGTGTCACCTATATTACAAATCTATATTTACAAACAGCACCTCGTCTCTCCATGTGTGTGGTCCCCAGGGCAGTACTATTGGCATCTCCTGAGAGTTGATTCTAAACACAGAGTTTCAGGTTTCACTCCAGACCTACAAGGTTAGAATTTGCACTTGATGGGATCCCCCCACCCCGAGATCTATGTGCACCTCAAGTTTTGAGAAACTCTATTATTATATAGAGAGCACTGATTTCCTTTTAAGGGATATCTCTGCCTGTACAAACATCCTTGATCAAACTCTTATGCATGTAAGATAGTTAAGGTTAGGATAAAAGACCGTTATGTTTTCTTCCAAATATAAAATGTTAATCTTTGAAAAGGATAAACTGAAATTAGATCAAGGTTTTGGTCATTACTGGTTATTTTGGGCAGATTATTGAAAGAATTTCTCCACCTGATACAGGTGAGGGTAATTACACCTCAGCACCAGAACTGGGTGAGGCTAGTGAAGTGCCTCATGGAACTGAGAGTGGACTCTTTCGAATTGCACACCTGCCACACTGCACTTCCCTTCCCCTAACACTGGCCCTGTAATGCCTACCCCACAGCATTTGCATGGGGAGCGCACGAGGAATGTATGGAAAGGTGCCATTCATTCCTTGCTTCATTCAACAAGCCCTTCACTGCACATCTTTTATAGAAAAAGGCATGCCAACATGAATGTGTGCCCAACATTGAGAACACCACAGTGGATGGTTCCGAGGTGGCCTACATGAGTGAATGCTCTCACGGAATCCTGAAACCTCAATTCTTTTCTCAGCTCTGCCATTATTTGCTATGTGACCTCAGGCGAACTTCTGATGCCTTTATTTCTTTATGTTTTAACTGAGAGTATTGTGCAGGATAGCCCTGAGGTGCTTTACAGCTTTGTTTATTGATTTTTTTATTTATTATTTCAGAACATTACAGGGGCACAGATGTTTTGGTTACGTGGGTTGCTTTGGTCCTACTAGCTTTAAAACATTGTTTTATTCTTAAACAGATTGAAAATGCTGAAAGAGCATGGGATTTTGGAGTCAGCCAGAACTGAGTTAAAACCCTCAAACCACCACTGCGTAACCCTGAGAAACTTATCTGGCCTATAAGAGCTCATTCCTCGTCTGTAAAATGGACTCCTATACCCAACATTGCAGGCTTGCATGAGGCCATCAAATTTGATCAAATGTGAAGCTGGCAGGCATCGCATCACCTGGGTACAGACAGTATCCACACATGGGAGCTGTTGTATGGATATGTTCATAGGCCAAGGAAAACCTCATTTCCTACGAGAGGTATGCCAAGTGGAGGGCTCAAGTTACTGTTTGCATTCTTCACCCGTGAAGGTGTCCATGAATTGAAATTAGCACTCTGTGTGAGCCTCGTGGGATTCTAATGTTGCTAAGGCAACCACTAATTTCCAAATCAGGGTAAATAGTTTCACAGAATGTACAGTTTCCTTTAACAAATTGGATTCCAGTGAAGGGCACACCTTCTACTCCCCTGCTGCTCAGTCCCCAAGTTCGGGCTGTGCACCTGCAGCTATCTGTGCCAGAGGCTACTTTCATCTTCTGCCAACGACACTCTGAAGGTAACAGCCGGTAACTGAGATCACTGAGGTCTGTCAGCTTTACCCAGTCTTTACCTTTTGTACTTTGTCAAGTTGGAGTCACTTTCTTGACTTACACAGTAGGGCACTAAAACAGCTCCTTGGCACAATCATGTAATAGACTTCTAAGCAAAGGGGGCATGCGGTGTGCAGTCATCTCATTCTGCCTCCCTTCCTCACCTCGAGATAATCCTTATTTCCCCTAGTCACTCATATGAATTCCTGCAGAGAATGAACCTATTATTAAGCCAGTATCGCCTCTCCTGCTACATTCTTGTGTTAAATTAGTCCTCTTCATTGTTGCAAATAATAGGCAACCACTTATACATCAATGAAAATTCACTGCACTGCTTGCTGCGGAATTATTTCAGCCCTCGATAAACTACATGTTCCTGCCATTGTTTATGGGGAGCGATTTTAAGTCTTTCTTGCAGCTTCCTTTTAAATCTTTTCTTTTGGGAGGAATGGCCAATCTTCCTTATGTACTTAGCATATTTTCTCCTTAAACCCTTTGAACAATGGGTACTGAAAACAGTGGCATCTTTTTTGCAATAATTCTTCATGTTGGCTCCCGATTTTGAATATGCCAATAGCAAAGCATGAATATAATACTAAAAATTCAAAGAAGCATGTTAATTACCTTTCCCAAGAATATGAAAGAAAATTTATAACTTTTTTTCTTTTTTTCTGGTCAAGTCCTAAAATCAGGAAAACTTCACTCGCTTTTTCTCAGCTACATTAGTAAAAGAACTTGACCATTCATTTTCATTGAGGTTCTACCTTGTGAGAGTAATGTTAGGGCTCTCATGCATTCTGTCTCCTTTACAATTTAATATAACTCTGAAAAGTAGGTATTATACTATCCATTTTACTAATGTGAAAACTGGAATTTTAAAAGATCCAATGTTAAAAAAAATCAGTCTAGAAAGCCCATATATCTCTGCAGTATAGCAAAACTACTGATAAAATTCACTAAGCAAAACATTTCTCTGCATGTTAAAAGGAAAATAATATTGAAAAAATCATTGTAGGCTCTGCGTCCATAGCATAGTATAATAGTTATGGCGCCAGCTACATACACCGAGGGTGGTGGGTTTGAACCCAGCCCTGGCCAGCTAAACAACTGCAACAAAAAAATAGCTGGGCATGGTTGCGGGTGCCTGTAGTCCCAGCTACTTGGGAGGCTGAGGCAAGAGAATCAGTTAAACCCAAGAGTTTGAGGTTTCTGTGAGCTGTGATGTCACGCACTCTACTGAGGTGACATAGTGAGACTCTGTCTCAAAAAAAAAAAAAAATCAATCAATCAATCATTGTAAAGTAGATCATACATAAAGAAAGAGTATATGGGATATTTATGTTTACTTAAGAATGACAATAAAATGGACACTCACATACTCACTACTTGCCTTAGGAAAAGAACCTTCCTTCCTTCCGTGCCTGTTCTGGGCCTGCTGGTACTCAGACCCATTGCTCTGGATCACAAGATGGGCCCTGTAGGTGACATTTCCTCAGTTCCTTGCACCTGTGTTAGGCCAGTATGAGCCCTGGAGAGAGACTGGAAGGCGGGGGGAAGGGAGAACCCAGGGGAACTCTTTTTCTGGGTTGCTTCTTGGCAGTGGCTGTGTATTATCCAAAGCTCAGGACACATGATTCCAGTCTGGTTTCTGGTAATACAATCTTGTCTGTTTTTTCTCTGGCCCTGAGATATCTCCATTTGCTAATTTCTACCTTATCTTTCTTTCCTATTTGGTTTCTCAGCTATTCTAGCATCTAAGTCAATTAGCTCTGATTAAATATCCTGTGATGCAAATACTTGAAGGGGTTTTAATTAGACCACGTTAAACATTTTTTTTTCATGTTTGCACCTGAGAAACCCTTATGTGCTGCTCCTTGTTCACACCTGTCACCCAGTGCCAGAAGTAAGCATTTTTAATTTTAGCATTCCCATGAGTTTCTTCATTGATTTTACCACTTACATATCCTTAAACATTACATTTTTTAACTTTTACCAGTCTTGAATTGTATATAAATGAAATCGCACAGTGTTTTCTGAGACTTGATTTTTTGTTCATAGCAATCTATTTTTGAGATTCACGCATATTGATATAGGCAGCAGTTTATTCATTTTTCATTTGTCTCTGTTGTATAGTATTTCATAGTATTTCATGCTGTCCAAAGTAGCATAGCTTATTTATGTTCCACTGATGATGGATTTTTGTCTGTTTCCAGCTTTCATTCATATGAACACACTACCATGAACATTCAGTATGTTTCTCCTGGTACATATATGTAAGATTTTCTCTAGGGTATATGTCTATGTGTGGAACTGCAGGGCTTTTGGTCACATAAATGTTCATATTTGAATGACAATACCAAATGTTTTGCCAAAGTAATTGCACCAGTAGTAACCAATTTTTCCGTTGTTTTAAATACTAGGCAGCATTCAGTTTGGTCGAGTATTACCGATTTAAATGAAGACAAAATCTATAAAATATATCTAAATAAGCTGTTTCCTAAGGTTCTTTTTACACTTTTTTGTGTGTCAAGCAAATGCAAATATTTCCACAATGTCTATGTCTGCAACACTTGCTTTTTGCAGATGTGAAGATTTCTATAGATCATTATTGTCAATCTTTTCAATTTATGGAGGTGAAGTAACTTGTTAAAGGTAGCTGGTTAAAGGGTAAGAGGATGGGAAAACTGGACTCTTGGTATCTGAGATATAATTAAGGCCACAGATGAAGATGAAGAGAAAGAAACAGTATGAGTAAATCTCTCCAAACTGAGATTCCAGGCCACTCACTCATGACTTGCTGAGAAGTTTCCCCAAACAGGTTTATATTAATAATTTTCAGTCCATTGCCCACCGGAGGAAATAAAGTATTCAGACTGAAAAGACTAAGGAAAAAATATCTCTTTGGAAAAATTGGTTGTATTCTGGTAGTATTCTCATCACTCAAAGAAGGAAAGAAAGAAAGAAAGTGCTTTTCACTCCCTCATGCTCAATCTGAGGGTATTCAGAGGAACGCCTTACAGAGCTTATCTTGTGTCACCTACACAAATAATGGTACCAGGTCCATTCCTAGAAAGTCCTAAGTCAGGTGTGGCAGCTCACACTTATAATCCCAGCACTTGGGAGGTCAAGGCAGGTGGATTGCCTGAACTCACAGGTTCGAGACCAGGCTGAGCCAGAACAAGATCCTGTCTCTAAAAATAGCTGTGCCTTGTGGTGGGCGCCTGTAGTCCCCAGCTACTTGGAAGTCTGAAGCAAGAGAATCACTTAAGTCCAGGAGTTTGAGGTTGCTGTGATCTAAGCCATGATGGCACTTTACCAAGGGTAAACAAGTGAGACTCTGGGGGAAGGAAGGAAGGAAGGAAGGAAGGAAGGAAGGAAGGAAGGAAGGAAGGAAGGAAGGAAGGAAGGGATGGAGGGAGGGAGGAAGGGAGGGAAGGAAAGGAAGGAAGAAAGGAAGGAAAATCCTACAGGCAAAGGCTGGGACTGGGTAGTTTCCTGATACTATGAATAATAAACAGATGTGGCTGGATTGGAAGTCACCTGCACTCCAAGTATTTGTCAAGCCCAACTATGTACAGATTGCAATGCACTTGAGATATAGCTTTGTGCTGAAAGGTTTAGCTGGAAGGACTGTGAGGCCTGGATAGAGAGTGTGGGCAGAGTAGATTGCCAGAGGTTGGACAGACATAAGCAACACCTCAGGGGAGAGTCATCGCTACAACAGGAGAGCTACATTTGGATGTCCCCAGTATGTGTGGATAAGGAGTAGGGTAGTGTTTTCTAAAGAACGTACAAAGAAAGTCTGCAAAGGAGAGATTCCCCTGTGAAGAGACAAGTTTAGAGAGCACTAACCCCAGATCACTGAAGCACAGTACCCAGTAAAAAAAGACCAGGCCTGCTGTTTACTTATCTTTCCTGGTCTCTCCTCCCAATCTCTGTGAGAGCTGAGAGGTGGATGGTGGACAGAGGAGAAGTGCTAGGTGAGGAAATAGTGACAAGCCGACCCGGCCATCTGACGGTGAGGTCCAGCATGAGGATTGCAGAGCTGAGCCAGAGGACAGCTGCAAACTCATGTGAATTTTTGAATTCTGTTACTACCTGTCCTGCAGAACTTAATTACTTGGATGAAAATGTTTTGTCAATAAGAATGACAGGAGAACTTTTGAAAGTGATGAGAGAAACATGGGGAGAGGAAGGCAGTTAAATGTCCATTAAAATTCCATGAAAAAAAAATATATATTTTAAAAGGCATAAACACACTGGGGCAAAGACAATAAGAGAAGAGGCAAAAGCAGATCTAGCAGCAGAAGTTTTCAAGGCTGGAAACCAGGAGGATGGATGGTGGCAGACAAAGCAGAGCCCGGGAGACTGAATCCTACCTGGTGGGGGACCCACAATCAGTTTACCTAAATTAGGGAACTACTAAAAGGCTAAGAAGGTGGCTGGTACTAGAGACCTGAGGATGTGGAGGTGAACATGGGCAAAGCAGGATTGTGGATTGTCAGTTTAAAAACCATTAGGCTCCCCAGATTCCCTCGAGATTGTTCCATGACCTTAAACAATGAGCTTATATTCCTTATCTGCTCCTTCCTTGCTTTTCACTTTTAGATCCTAGCTTTTCGTTCGTAGCTATTTCCTTCTTCCACACATTGTTTCTATCCTTGGTAGTTTTACTGACATTTTGGATGATTCATATATGATATTTACATTATTCTGACTGTGTAGGTGCAATTTATTGCCGAGTCATTTAAGATAGCTAATTATTTTCACCAAAAATATTTTTGTTTTCCTGGTGTTAGTTAATACCTTTAAAAAAAAATTTGATTGGGCAGCACCCATAGCTCACTGTGTAGGGTGCCGGCCACATACACCAAGGCTGGTGGGTTTGAACCCAGCCCAGGCCTGCAAAAGCAACAATGACGACTGCAACAAAAAAATAGCCAGATGTTGTGGTAGGTGCCTGTAGTCCCAGCTACTTGGGAGGCTGAGGCAAGAGAATCACTTAAGTCCAAGCATTGGAGGTTGCTGTGAGCTGTAACACCATGGCACTCTACTGAGGGCAACATAGTGAGATTCTGTCTCAAAAATAAATAAATAAATAAATAAATAAATAAATAAATTTGATTAATTATACATACATAAACATACACACACACACTGAACACTCCCTACCCAGAAGAATAATATGATGAGTCATACAGGATACTCCATAGAATAAGAATATCCACATTCATAGGACTATGTTGTATGTGTTGTAGGTCCGGTGTTGTATGTGAACAAACTTTAAGAAAAAAGGAAAAACTTTAAGAAAAAAATTTATCTGGTGATGGAGCAACAAAGTCTGGCATTAGAAACATCAGGGAAGTTATATTGATGGGGGCAGTGGATTACTTCTGTTCAGTTAATCTATTGTACTATACTCTGTGTCAAGCACTTAGGACACCCACGTACTCACTTTAAATGTGATTCATGTTTACTTGTGACATAAAAGTGTTGACAGAGAGACAAATAACCACAAATTATATCCTATGTATTTGAAGAAGTGAGGTAGGGTGGTGGTTAATCAGGAAAAGCTCCTTAGGATTGAGAGGCTTGGTGATTGCTGTAGGACTGTAGCCATTAGCTAGATGGAGATATGGAAAGAGGAGTCTCAAACAAAAAGCGAATGTTGCTTGGTATGATATTTAAGAGAAAATATTTGTTTAGTGCTGTCAAAGATGAATAGAAGAAGCACAGATCTAGAGGGAGTTAGATCAGTTTAAAACTATTGCAATAGCCTAAGACAGACGAGTGGGATAAACCTGTCCTTTGTCTTGGAGTGGGTGGAAACAAGCAACTGATTAGAGATGTAGTATAGGCACAACATCGGACAGTGTTACGGCCGGCAGCGCTGAAAGATGCAGAGGACTCCTGGGGTGCTTCGATGTTTTTGTCTGGGATTACTAGACACCATTCACTGAAACAGACACACAGCAAGCTAATAGGTTTGGGTGGAAGAGAATAAGTCTTAGATCTATTGAATGTGTATTATTTGTGGAAAATACGTATGGAGAGAATGATGAGGTAGGATACTATTTTGAAATGTAAGTAATGTTTTCTTTTTATCTTCTGGAACCAGCTGATCTTCTCCCCACCCAGGCAGCTAGGATATTCTATGCTCACTGCCAAAAGAGAAGAGAATCAATATAAAGCAGATCAAAAGAGTTAATTCCTGAGTTTGTTTCTGTAAGTTTGGGCCCTGCCATAGAGAAAGATTTTGATGAAATGCATCATGAAGAAAGATACAATATTCCATTTCTGTAACTCTATTTCCCTCCATAGAGCAGAGAAAAATATTATGGGCTCTAGATGGAGAAGAAAGGGACCTTTCTCATTCATCTCCAGAGTCTGGAGATTTGGCAGTTTACGATGTTCTCTCGCAATAAGCAAGGTGAAGAGAAGACATCAGGTGGATGTCAGGTGGCCAGAGAGGGCCGTTAGGCTTTCCCACAACCATGCTGATCAAACTGTCATCTTAGAATGAAATATCTCCTGAGATGTCTCCTACATGGCTGAAAAAAAGGCTGAACTTAATGAAAGCACGAAAGAGGAGGTTGCAGTAGTAATTTTTGTGATTGACAAAGAACTCACCAGGAACAGGATGTATCAGCAGATAGGAGAGTAAATAAGTAAGCCCACCAATCCTCCCATGACCCCAGAAATTAAAAGCAAGTTTGGGGAGAAGGTCAATTGTTGCTTTAACTTAACTGCAGTTAAGCTTTCATTATCCGATGAAATGGGGTTTTAAAATAGAAATTAAGTTCAATTCATTGAAAAATAAAGAAAATTCTTTTTATAGACATAAATCTGATAGTTTTTTTGGATTTGTACACCTGCTATGTACAGTAGGCAATTACATGTGCTCCTGAGATGCAAATGGTAAAGCTCGTCTGGAGGTATTGACTTGGTGTCAGCAATGCATCTGTGAACGTTCAAAGCTTAGCAAGAATTAGATTACCTTGGGCACATGTGGAGCAAGAGAGAAAAGGTTGGAGACAAAAATGTCTAAAGAACACCAAACTTCAAATTGGGAGAAGCAGCAGATCCTTTCAGGAGTCCTAAATATGAAGGTCTTAGGTTGCTGGCCTTACCCATTTCAATTCAAAAGGGCTAGCACCTAATGTTTCTAAGTTTCATGAGAAATATATTATTCATGTACTTTAAAATAAAATGTCTTTTCTTCTTTTCATCATTCACACAATTAGCTAAATGACTCCCACAATTCTTTGTTTTATATTCATTTAGACATCAAGCAGAAGGAGAATTTGAGCATTAGTACGCATAAACATTGTAATGACTTTTATCTTTTTTTAAGTCAATGTCTGCCTCTCCCAAACAAGGAACAAATACCAAAAATAACCCTTGAATAACATGCAAAGCTGATTCATCATAAACACCTGTATCACAGAGTGGCCTGGAAATTTATAGAGTTTTGGCAGCTTGGCAATTTTTGAATTTTTATTAGAGTTTCAATTGTCTTCCAAGGAAAGCCACGTTTCCTCTTGTGTGCATGCTAGTATTCTTGAGTTCTTTAGAAATGTAGGCTCTTATTTAGGATGACGCTGAAGAGGCTGCCAACACTTTATGTGTCAGCCTTGGTAAAAAGTGATGTTCATGTGTTTCTGTCAGTTGTCACCTGGGATGGATTTCAGTTGCCATTGTGAATATAAAAAGCTCACTATCCCATTACTAATTCCCATGAGTTCCTCAGTCCTGTCTTTCTTTTTCTAAAGGTTAAACTCTTATCTTTCTGCTAAAAAGTTAGATAATTAACATTCTCACTTACAATGCTTCCATAACATCTGTAGATTATGCACCATTAATCAAGTTTCTCTGCAGGCATGATTGACTTTTGCAAAGCAACTTGGGGAATAAATCCTTTCTCTTTAGTAATAACTTTGTTGTTATTATGGTTTTAACAAATCTCTTTCTGAGAAACTCAATTTAAAGAAACGGTCTCTAGCTACTTAAAACAGTTATCATGAAACCATGGAACAGAAATAAGAGCAAATGACGTATTTTAGAACCTTTAGGAGTGCTGACATCTCTTTGCATTCAAAAACTCTAGAACTTGTGATTTCCAAAGTATTGCATATTTATAAAATCATTTGTATTGACATTTAAATTCTCCATTTTCAAATGACAGAAGCTAAAATTAAGGATATACACTTTATCAGCATTTCATTTTAACTGAATTTACAATTCACTTGTATGGAAAAGATACATCAAAAATCTGATTTTTAACATTCTAGAATTTCTGTGCCTGAACTGTTTGTCAAGAACACCTGCACAAGGCAAGTGCTGGATATTTATAGAAAATATATCTTAGAAACTATTTGCTCTTCAAAAAAAAAAAAAAAAATCTGTTTTATATCTGTGATGTTTCCTTGACACAGTCTTTCTGCTGTAGGTTTCTCATAATGCTTCCTTGATCTGTCTGAGGAGATAGATTGTGGGAATTTTGGGGAAGCTTTAGAGTTCTGTTGAACATAGAAATAAAAACTTTTCGATCATAAGAACTTTTTTTTTTCAATTCTCTCCTCATGTTACCTTCTCTTTTCTTTATACTCCCACTCTGTAGGTTGTGGTAAGCACCTACAAATGCACCTTGAATAAAATAAACTAATATAAGATTTTTGTTGTTGAATAACAGAAAACAAATATGAATTAGGTCCATAAAACTAAGTATAAAAGTTTTATGCCAAACTTGATAAATGTGTTGGCTTAAATGACTCTCTAAATTTTGAATATAAAGAAAAGTTTTACAAAAAATAGATTGAAAATGGACTTAGAGGCATATATTCATTAAAACTTCAGTAGTGGTTATAGAGATAATTTTTTAGGTAGAGTCAGAGTTTTGGAAAAGGGGAGTCATAATAAAAAGAAAAGAGGGTAGTACCAATAGCTCGTGATTAACTATACTGGTAACATTATAGAGGCTTGGTATGTTCTAAAGATTACCCACATAATCAAGATCTTTGTATTAGGCTAAAATCTCAAAAAGTTGATATATATTTATAGTATACAGAATAGTCATCAATAACTTGTCTTCTATTTATTAAGAAATTTTCTTGGGTGGTACCTATGGCTCAATGAGTAGGGTGCTGGCCCCATATACGGAGGGTTGCGGGTTCAAACCCAGCCCCTGCCAAACTTTAACAAAAAAATAGCCGGGCATTGTGGTGGGCACCTGTAGTCCCAGCTCCTTGGGAGGCTGAGGCAAGAGAATCACCTAAGCCCAAGAGCTGGAGGTTGCTGTGAGCTGTGATGCTACAGCACTCTACTGAGGGTGACAAAGTGAGACCCTGTCTCTATAAAAAAAAAAAAAAAGAAAAGAAAAAAAAAGAAAAGAAAAGAAAAAGAAATTGTCTTGTGAAATTATTACATTTAGTGTTCATTTAATGTTTCCTCTCTAGCCATCCTGGACCACTTACAATTATTAAATAACTATACATTTCTAAATCTTTATACATTGGATTATATTGACCTCTACTTTTTATTTCCTACTTGGTGAGCCTCTACTCATCCTATCAGGAGCATAGAGAATGTCTTCTCTTTGAAGGTTTTGGAACTGTTTTATTGTGAAAATATCTATTTCTTTGCTATAATCCTGCATTATTTGGAACACAGGCTTTCACTCACTTTGTATCTTCCTGTCTTGCTTAAGTGCTTTCTTTCTCCATGTTAAATGTGACCTTGACAAGGACAAGGGCCATAGCTCAGCCATTGTATTGTCAGTAATGAGTTCAGTGCCTGACACAAGCAATTATAGCTCAAAAATATACATAAAGGTGCAGAAATTTATTTTCTTACAATTAGAAACAGGAAGAGGCCCAGTCAATATCTTGAGCTCATCTAAGGAGGTGGAAGTTGTTTTTCTAATGATGATTCTAATTTAAGCACATATAACTTAAGTCTCTCTCTTTCTCTAAAGGCTCCTTTTTTAGATAGAGCTTTTTTTTTTTTTTTTTTTTTGAGGATAACAAAGAGATTTTATTTAAGAACAAAGAGAAAGTTTGGAGCACTTCCAAAGACAGTTGAAAGTGGAGGAAAAAAGGTGAGAGAGATGTAGAGATTTTTTCTGAGGGTGACATATCTTTTCATTACTATATGCCAAATAATTAGAACATAGGCCAACACATAGTAGGAACTAGTATTTATGGATGTACATTTCTTTATTATGAAGGTAGATCATATATAGAAACAGAAGACATGGTCCTTATTTTGTAGTTAGTGATATCTAGATCACTAGAAAACCTGTAATATAAATGACCTAATCAGTTTCAGTAGAGATTTTTATGTTAAAATTCAAATTATTTTATTATAGTCTCAGTCTAGCATTAAATAAAGATAAACCAATTACAGGACACTGTGAATAAGAGAGTGTTGGTCTCTATTCCCAAAGTCCAGTGGCCAAATTGATATAATCCTGCCTATCTTTTTTCTCTAATAAATTTGAACTTTGATTGTAATATAGTAAAACATATTTTCTGAAAGACATAATTATAATATTGTCAACAAGAGAGAAATCAAGTGTTTATTGAACTGTTTGCATAACTTACATTGCAAAGAGAATGCTTAGCTTTCACAGTAATGTATCAAATTTATGGGCATCCAATTTTAGAGGTAAACATTTTAGAGTTTAGAGTCATTTTTAAACATGGGAATGAGATACCGAGTGTTTAAGCGACCCAACAAGGACACATAGATGGTTGTCTCCAGAATAGCCTTCATGACTCCTGGCTCCCCTCTTAGTGTTTGCTTGAATATACCCCCATCATGAGAATACCCCATTATTTAGTTAAATCTGTTACTGGAATTTTTTTCTTCAGTAGATACATGGTCTTGGGGACTCAAATAAATCCATGGATCATAGATCACTGGTAAGGTAGGATTTTATTATACAGAAAGGTATACAGAAGCAGTAAAAAAGGACCAAAGTTTCTGGCAAAGGGAAAGACTCCAACATGGGCCCTTTGTCTAAGGGAATATATAATATTTTGGACAGTGGAAAAAATACCTTTTCCAACTTAATGAATGTATTAACAAATGAATGCAGTTCCTCCCTGGGGCAGGGTTATTCTTTGCAGTTTTTGTCTCAGGGAAGACATTAGGTTGTGTGCTCCCTACTCATGGTGGAACCTCCCAAAATGTTTTAGGGTGCTGTGTTCAAGACCTTGCTCCAGCCCAGAGGGTTTGGCCTAGAAAGGGCAGCCTGTTTGTGCCTAGAGATGGGAGTCTGATTTCTGAGCATACCTGGTCCTAGAGAAAGGGAAGGTCCCTGTCCAGCCCTGAGGGGGGAATCCTATATCAAACCCATGTTTACACAAATGTTGAACTAATTTAGTGATTAATGTAATGGAAAACAAAATGTCTTAATGTAGCAATTCAAGCAAATTGGGTCAGGAAGCCATGTTTTTCTTTTATTTTTCATTTTAGATTATATAAGGGTACATACGATTAAGTTACATTATTTGCCTTTAGGAAAAATTAGAGTTGTATTTGAGTTCTTCACCCAGGAGGTGTGACACATACCCCGACATTTTACCTGTTACATGGGAGCTTCATGAGCCCCTTTCCCTATTCACCCTTGTTGAATTTAATTCTTTTTTTCTTTTTGTGTTTTTCTTAATTGATTGAAAGTCCACAGCCTCTCTATAATACACATATTGGGAAGAGCTCTTGTATGTGGAAATTTTTAGAACTTTAGTCCCCTATATGAGGCATTATGACAGGCCATGGTCTGTCTGGAGAGTGTGAATTTTAGTAGCCCTGATTTCTCTGCCTCTTCAATTGGATTTTTTGTTCTTTTGTCCATTTGTTGTTTTTCAAATCTAATGGGAATCCCTATTTCAGAAGTATCACCTCCAACTGACTGGAAGAGTATGTTTGGGAGGCTGATGTGAAATGTTACGTTTGGATGTTGCGGGTGATTCTTTAAATCACTTCAGTTCTTAAAATGGTATGAGAATCAATAAATAATTAAAATAATGATGATGATGACAGAGGAAATCCTCTGGGGGAAAGTATTTCAAACTGAATCATTGAATTAGTCTTTCAGGATTTCAAGGTATCAACCAGAAAAGCAGACAATAGAACATATACAAATTAATATCTTGGTCAGGTGGAGAAGTTAAAAAAATCCTTTAATAGAACTGAAAGTGTAGTTATTGATTTCTTAGGAGATAGGATTGCTAAAGGCTGAATTGCTTCTATGATTAAATCACCAGCTTCAGCTCTGGCATCAGTGTTTCCTTCAGTCAAAATCACAGAGGATATCTGCAGATCCCCAGAGCTGTTTCTCTGAGTAAACGAGTAAAACATAAATATTTCCCTGAGGGGTTCTGATCCAGTGCTAGATTAGCTGCCTGAAGTTGATCATTTCAGTTTTTCTTGGAGAGGTCTATGGAAGCTGGTTACCTACTTGACATGCCTTCTGTATCTGAGAATTAAATGGATAACAATCGAAACCTCTGCATTTATTTAGTGCACTGCAGGGCAAGATGTAAATACAGGTTCCTAATCTATCAGCCTTTTTATGTTCCTACTTCCTGGCTTAGATATTATTGCTTTTGGTGTTTGAAGACATTATATTCTTGCAATGGAAATTACATATTTAGAGTTCAAAGTTCATCCCATTTTTAAAATCTCATGGGTCATAAAAACCATTAAAAAAAACTTAAGAAACAAATTGCACATGGACCAAATCCCCAAAACCCAAAATACAGCTTGCAATAATAAATGATTAAGGGGTGTGCTGTGGAAGAGCAGCTAAGGTTGTTAACCAAATACATTTATTGAGCAATCTCAGCTGGTGGCATACAAACCCAAGATAGTGTTACTTTCCTCCAATCATTGCCTTCAACCATGCTTCATTGATTATCCTTTTCCTGATCCTTAATGACATCCTGGGAGATCCCATAGCTTTCCCATCACTTTCAGTTATTAAAAAGTGCACTCTAGTCTTGTCCAATTTAAAACTTCAATTTCATCACCTTCTCTCCTCCCAGTGCTGATGAAAGAGTGTTGCATTTTTACTACTCTGCTTTCTGGATCTGACTACTCCACTGATAGTGCTGGGAAGGGGCATTGCAGACACAGGCAATAGTCTTTTCAGCTCCTGTGGTGCATTTTCACTGCTGTGGATGCTTATGGACATAACAGCTAGCTGTGATGCCTCCTCTCTGGAAGGCATCCAGTGCTGCTCTTCCAGATAGGTGGGATCCATTAGGGGCCATAAGGTATTCCTTCCCATGTCACAATCCCAGAGGCAGGAGATTCACTGGGTTTATTTCCTGTAACTTTTTTCCTCCTCTGGGCCCCTACCATGGGCTCTAGCCCTCTTCTCCCAGCCTCTCTTTTCCCTGCAGCCCCTCCTTATTGGTAGGGAGCCGGAGAGTTGGCTCAAATCTGGGTACCTTCTGTAATGTGCACTTGACTTGTAGAAATCTGCATTTTCACCCCAACAAACAGTCGAAATTCATGCGGTTCCACTGGTCTTGTTTCTTTACTTTGTCTTTTCTAGGCACTTTTCTTTTCTGCCTGCTAACTTAGGCCCCAGAGGAAGATTAATGGGTTCTTGGATAAACTGACTTTTTTTTTTTTTTTTAAGACATAGTCTCAAGCTGTCTCATCCTGGGTAGAGTGCTGTGGTGTCATAGCTCACAGCAACCTCCAACTTGGGCTCAAATGATCCTCTTGCCTCAGTTTTTCTATTTTTAGTAGAGATGGAGTCTTTTTTTTTTGCTTTGGCTGGTCTCAAACTCGTGAGTTCAGGCAATCCACCTGCCTTGGCCTCCCAGAGTCCTAGGACTACAGGCATGAGCCACTGTGTTGGGCCAGGATAAACTGACTTTCATCTGGAAAATGAGACCCCAATCTCCCTTTCTGGAAAAAATTTTCCCTTATTTAGCTATTGAGTAGGGTAAACGTATATCTCATTGTCTAAACCTGATCACTTTTGAAAATAAAAGGGGATGTGGGTATAAACCTATTTATTTTGGAGGATGTTATTGGGAAGTAGGGATTGATAACATGGGTGGCAGAGTGAATTTGGCCATCATTAAGGTGTGTGGCCCCCAATTATTTGTGCATGAGTTTAGAATACTAGGTATTTGATACCTATTTGTCCTCAGATTTCCACCTCTTTGTATCATTTATTAAATGAGAAAAAAAATAACCCTATTCAACACCAACTTAAATATAAAAGTTTAACTGTACTAAATCAGATATTTCAGGAATCATGATTTAATGTGAGGTTAATGTAACCCAATTATTTTCAAAGAGCCATGTGGTAAGGGGCATTGTTTCCAGAACAAGGAGCCTGACGCTCTTAAGACTATTGACTTCTCAGTAACTTTCATTCTACAGATTCATCTTTTATTGCTAATATTATTTATTTCTACCTCCCTACTGGATAATTCTTCTCAACCCCTATACTATAACATATCACCTCTCCTGTATATACTATAACTTATCATCTCTACCTTCTGTACAAGCTACTACCTCATTTCCCTGCTCCTTTTCATTTTAAAACTTGTTCAAATAATGGTCTATATACATTGCTGAATTTAACCTTTCATTTCTTTCTTACTCTTCCATGCCTTCTCCCCCTTTCTCCACTCACATTGCTCTTGTCATGGGGACTGATGGCTGAATCCAGTGGTCAGTTCTATGTTTTCATCTTGACCTCCGCAGAACTCCGGAAAGTTAGCTTCTCTACTCGATACATTTCTTTACTTCTGCTGTGAAACATACACACTTTTGGTTTTCTTCTTACTGCAATAGTGGTTCATGTAGAAGTCTTTGGCTTTTCCAGATCTTCAAATTGTAGAGTGATTCAGGGCTCATTTCTGGGTCCTCCACTCTCCTTCTATTTACTCTTATCGTTGGGTAATCTAGTCCCGCCACTCAACATCTATCTCATTCATTGTATCTCTTAGGGGGTATCCACATGGAGCCAACAAAAAACACAGTTGAAACAGCTCTAAACAATTAAAAGCGATCCACTGGATTTTCTACTTGGAAGGTCCAGAAGTATGGTGTGCCTGAGAGAGGACCTAACTCTACACCAGGATGATAGAATGATCTTGTCAAGAACCCAGTTTCTTTCTCTATCATGGATCAGCCTCCCAGAATTTCCGCTTCATCCTAAGGCAGATTTACCTGAGACAAGATGGGCACCAACAACTGCTGGGATGACCTGCTTTCTAAACTAATCCCTTACAGACAAAATAGAGTCACTTTCAAAACTCTCTCATAAAATATATTAAATTAGTCTCTAAGAAGTAAAGTCATGTTTATAAGTAAAAAATTCTAAGTAATCCATTTTCCCTGATACAAGACTATGGATAATTTAATGCTATGTAAAATAACTTTTATCTTAGCTTCTTATTTTTCACACATTTCTAAAACTTATTTCTTCTTTACTCTGGGGAGGAAAGCAAACAAAGTCTATAGTAAAAAATTCAAATTCCCTAGATTCAAGTTGGAGACTTGGAATCCTTTTAAAAATAATAGTTACTTCTCATTTATGTTTTGCTACATTAGTCATAATGTCAGGTGTGGGGACAAGATGTCAGGTCCTTGTGTTTTCTGATTCTTGGTTCCCAGTCCCAAAGAACGATTACTGGTATCAACTTGCAGAACAAATGAGAACAAGCAGGTGCAAGCAGGTGAAGTCAAAGGTCATTAATGTATAGAACATTCTGAAGATGGACTGTATCTCCCTCCGCAAGTGGAGGACACCTTGAGTTTAGCAAGATTGCCCCCCTTTATGCCAATTCCCTAATTCTGTGTGAATTAGAGGGACAGAATATTTATGGTTTTTCTTGGGAAAAGGTGGAGAGTTCTTGGAATGGTGAATCTTTCCTTTCCCTATCTTTGTAAGGCAATTCTGGAGGTTGGCATGGTATTTGCAAACTGTCATGGCACTAGTGGGTGTGATTTCTACTGTTATGCATGCTCCAAAGACCCCTCCCTCAATCCAGGTCTTGATGGCATCTCCACTTTGTGGTTTCTCTGCCTTGTTTTTGTTAGTCACTCCTTGAAGATGCTCTGTTATAGAAAAAACATCTGGTCTGGTGAGTCCTTGGGGGCCCCTTGATACATCATTTTCTGCTGCTTAGAAGCCCCCTTCTGGTCAGTTTGTTCATCCTAGTAGACAAAACATCTCCTAGCATCATTTATTTCTCATGGAAACCCTTAGATAAAGCATCTGTTCCCCTTCCTCCTTATCCCTCCCCAATAGCAATTTAGCTCATTAATACTACTATAAATCTCCTGTATCTTAAAAATATTATGTGCTAAAAAAAATTATGTGCCTATTTAGTACTTTTATTACATAATACTTTTTCACTTTTACTCTGAGTCTATGGAGAGGAATGGCATAGGGGGACAAGATATTTAAAACACAAGTTCAGGTAAGATGTGACCCAAGGAGAATACATATGATGGACATTATGGTTCTCTCCCCAAATCCTTTTTTTCTTTTTGAGACAGTCTCACTTTGTCACTCTCCATAGAGTGCCATGGCATCATAGGTCAGGCAACCTCAAACTGTTTGGCTCAAGCAATTCTCTGGCCTCAGACTCCCTAGTAGCTGGGACTGCAGGTGCCAGCCACAGCATCCGGCTAAGTTTTAGAGAAGAGGTCTCACTCTTGCTCAGGCTGATCTCAAACCTATGAGTTCAGTCAATCCACCTGCCTCAGCCTCCCAGAGTGCTAGGATTATAGGTGTGAGCCACCGAGCCTGGCCTGAATTTTCAAAAGTAACTCTGTTTTGTCTCTATGGGCTTACACAGGTTGACAATGAAGTTCATGAACTCATCCTAGAACTCAAAGCACTGTACAACAATTCCAAAATTGCTTTAAAGGGTGAACTAGGCACTGGTATCAGTGCCCAGCTTCCCAAGGAGTGAACTCCAAAGGTGACCAGAGTGATACTCAGCAATGAAGTAGGTAGCACTTTCCCTGGGATGTGTTTGTGAACTTAATTTTTAGACCTTATAGATCAGAAAGCAGGGAGTCTCAGTGGCTATGCCATGTTGGGTAAATCAACCTTAGAATGAAGCAGAAACACCAGTAGGTAAATCTACGATAGATAAACAGGATCCTTTTTTTTTTAATTTTTTTTTTTTAATTAAATCATAGCTGTGTACATTAATGCTATCATGGGGCACCATACACTGGTTTTATAGACCGCTTGACACATTTTCATCACACTGGTTAACACAGCCTTCCTGGCATTTTCTTAGTTATTATGTTAAGACATTTACATTCTACATTTACTAAGTTTCACATGTACCCATGTAAGATGCACCACAGGTGTAATCCCATCAATCACCCTCCCTCAGCCCTCTTTCCCCCTCCCTCCCCTCCCTTTCACTCTTCCCCCTAATCTTGGGTTATAACTGGGTTATAGCTTTCATGTGAAAGCCATAAATTAGTTTCATAGTAGGGCTGAGTACATTGGATACTTTTTCTTCCATTCTTGAGATACTTTACTAAGAAGAATATGTTCCAGCTTCATCCATGTAAACATGAA
>CAUYPK010029564.1:0-61192 GCA_963574355.1 Loris lydekkerianus
GTAAAGCCATCTGGTCCTGGGCTTTTCTTTTTAGGGAGATTTTGTATAGTTGATGCTATTTCAGAACTTGATATAGGCCTGTTCAACATTTCCACTTCGTTCTGGCTAAGTCTTGGTAGGTGGTGTACTTCCAAGTATTGGGTGATTTCTTTCAGATTTTCATATTTCTGAGAGTAAAGTTTCTTACAATATTTTTATGGATTTTTTGAATTTCTGAGGGGTCTGTTGTTATTTCATCTTTACCATTTCTGATTGATGAAATTAGAGATTTTACTCTGTTTTTTTCCTGGGTAGGTTGGCCAAAGGTTTATCTATTTTATTGACCTTTTAAAAAAACCAACGTTTTGATTTATTGATATGTTGCATAATTCTTTTGTTTTCAATTTCATTTCATTCTGCTCTGATTTTGGTTATTTGTTTTCTTCTGCTGGGTTTGGGGTTGGAATGTTCTTCCTTCTCCAGTTGCTTGAGATGTCTCATTAAGTTGTTAAATTCCTCTCTTTCCATTTTCTTGAGGAAGGCTTGCAGTACTATAAATTTCCTTCTTAGGACTGCCTTTGCAGTATCCCAGAGGTTCTGATAATTCATGTCTTGATTGTTGTTTTGTTCCCAAAATTTGGTGATTTCCTTCTTAATCTTGTCTATAACTCATTTATCCTTCAGCATAAGGTTATTTAACTTCCATGTTCTTGTATGGGTATGCAGATTCCTGTTGTTATTGAGTTCAACTTTTATTCCATGATGGTCTAAGAAGATGCAAGTAATGATTTCTAATTTTTTTAATTTTCTGAGGTTAGATTTGTGGCTCAGCATGTGGTCAATTGTGGAGTATGTTTTGTGGGCTGCAGAGAAGAATGTGTATTCAGTTTTGTTGGAATGAAATGTTCTGTAGATGTCTGTTAAGTCCAGATGTTGAATGGTTAAGTTTAAATCTAAGATTTCTTTGCTTAGCTTCTTTTTGGAGGATCTATCCATCACATTTAAAGGGATGTTTAAATCTTCAACTACTATGGAAGTGGAGAAAATCGAGTTGCTCATGTCTGTTAGAGTTTCTCTTATAAATTGAGGTGCATTCTGGTTGGGTGAATAAATATTAATAATTGATATCTCATCATATTGAGTATTACCAGAATATTCTCAGATCTATTCTCCGTAAAGACCAGCATAATCCTCCACCACAAAAGTAAACCCACCCAGAAAATTTTGATCAAAGTCCAACTTCCACAGTCACAAAAGGATTAAAAATGTCCACCAGAATCTCAAAAGGCTTATCAATATTCTCAATTAATGTGAATGGCTTAAATTGTCCTGTAAAGAGGCACAGGTTGGCTCACTGAATACAAAAACTCAAGCCAGATATCTGCTGCATACAAGAATCTCATCTTATATTAAAAGACAAATATAGACTCAAGGTGAAGGGATGGTCATCTATACTCCAGGCATTCGGAAAACAGAAAAAAACAGGCATTGCCATCCTATTCGCAGATGCAATAGGCTTTAAACCAACCAAAATAAGGAAGGATAAGGATGGACACTTTATATTTGTTAAAGGTAATACTCAATATGATGAGATCTCAATTATTAATATTAGTTGTGGCAAAACTTCAACATGTGAATGTCATTAAAGAATTTAATTTCCCCATCATAAATGAAACTCTGTTTAGCTGGGTACAGGATCCTGGGTTTAAAGTTATTTTTTTTCAGGAGACAAAAAGTCTATGACTATCCTCTTCTGGCTTGAAAGGTTTTAATAGAGAGATCTGCAGTTATTCTAATATTCTTCTCCCCGTAGGTAAATATTCTTCCCCCTGTAGGTAATGGTTTTCTTTCGTCTGGCTGCTTTCAGAATTTTCTCCTTCATATTAACTTTAGTGAAATTCATTATGATGTGTCTTGGGGATGTCTTATTTGGGTTGAGTTGTGCTGGAGTTCTGAAACTGTCAGCTATCTGAAATTAAGAATCTCTTGGCATGTCTGGAATGTTCTCTTTCATAATCTCATGGAGAAGAGACTCTGTGCCTTGTGAAGCCACTTCATCACTATCGGGGATCCCTATAAGAGGAATATTGGTTTTCTTAGAATTATCCCAGAGCTCTCTGAGAGAGTGATCTGTATTTTCCCTCCATTTCTCTTCCTCTCTGAGAGTTTGAGAGCATTTGAAAGCTTTGTCTTCAATATCAGAAATCCTTTCTTCTGCTTTATCCATTCTATTACTGAGGGATTCTACTGTGTTTCCCAGATCTTTGACGGATGGAACTTCTTAACTCAATGTGTCAAAATCTTTGGTCATTTGGTCTTTGAATTAGTTGAATTCTTGAGATACCTATTGGGTTACTGCTTAGAATTCTAATTCAATCTTATTTGCTCTCCAGATTCTGAAATCGATTTCTGACATCTCAGCTATTTGTTTGTGCATGGGACCTTGTGCTGTGTCTGCCCCATTGTTCCTTGGGGGAGTTGATCTACTCTGATTATTCATATTGCCAGAGTTTTTCTTTTGATTTTGTCTCATGATTGTTTTTCACCATTGCCTTTGCTTGTCCTCAGAGTTGGGGTGGTGTCTCTCAGAGATTAGACCCCAGGGTGGCAGGGATCACTCTATTGTTGCAGGTGTTTGTAGGGAGTGACCCTGTGTAACTCTTCGGGGGATGCCCCAGCCAGGGAGTTCTGGTTTTGGGAGCAGCTCTGGAGTGTGACACCCCCAGATCCAGCAACAAGGCTGGGATGGTGCACACGGTTCTGGGAGTGCCTGGTGCCCAGTGACTTTGGCACAGAGAGCCCAAGGCTCCAGCAGTCTCTGGTCAGGAGAAGGGCTCTGTGCAGAGGCAGGGAAGGCTCTGGAGGGCAAGCGGCTACCAGAGTCCCTGGCCAGATGAGCTGGCGGGTGGGTAGTGTTCAGGCACAGCTCTTGGCAGCGTCCGGTGGGCACCAGCACAGATCTTCTGGAGGTGGGAGGGTGCTGATCATGGGTCCTGGCTCAGCTCTTCCTAAGGTAAGAGGGTGCTGATCACAGTTGCCTCGATCATGGGTCTGGCGCAGCTCTTCCGGAGGTTCAGGAGGGTCCTGGCGCAGCTCTTCCAGAGGTGGGAGGGTGCTGATCACAGGTCCAAAATCATTTACTGAGCCAAAGGAACCAGAGGAGGGGCAGGTCTGGGAGCTAGATTGAAAGTTCAATGTTGTAGACACTACGTTTGAGGTGCTTGTGAGAGTTAGGAGAGACTTTGAGGTTTTGAAGGTTAGCTACATGAGTCTGGAGTCTAGAGGAGAAACCATGACTATCAATGAATTTGAGAGTCTTCAGCACGAAGAAGGTATTTTAAACCATGGGAAAAGATGAGGTTCTCTAGGAATAGACTGCACAGCAAGATGAGTCCAGGGATGGAGCTAGCAGAAACCTGAAAACTGAGAGCCATGTCTCAAACTGGTGCTGCCTGATATGTTTTGTTAGGCCTGTGTAATGTGTTTTTATGTTTATTTTATGTTATTATTTTATTTTACCTATTTCTGATTAACATGAGGGTATATACAATTAGGTTATATTGTTTGCATTTGGAAGGTAAATTGGTGTTGTAGTTGAGTCCTTCACCTAGGAGGTATGCCATATGCCCCTACATTGTACATGTCAGGTGGAAACTTACTGAGCACCTATCCTGCTTTGAATTTAGTTGTGTTTTTATTTCATTTGTGGGCTATAGCTGTTCATTTACTAGTTTCAACTTAGCATCGAGAACATGGGAAGCTTGTTTTTCTATCCTTAAGATACTTTACTAAAAGGGATATTCTCCACATCCATCCTGGTAAATACAAAAGATGCAAAGTCTCCCTTTTGCATAATGTGTTAAAAATGTAAAAGGATATTTTACTCAAAAAATTTATATTTGAAATTTATCTTAGAAAAAGAAAGATTTAGTAATAAACACCTGATTCCAGATGGAAACCACTGGTGAGAGGTGATAAGAGCTGCCCTACTTAGTCTCAGGTAGATAGGCTGTAGGTCACCACAGTCAAAAACAGTTTATTTCAGTGGTTCACATTATTTTCCTGGCCTGTGTAGACATTTGAGCTTGAAATCTCATATTTAGGGGGAGGGCAGAAGAATAGCAGAGGAGGGTGATCCATAAAAGAGCCAGGGTGGTACAACTAGCCAGAGTAAGAGGAAAACTAGAATACCATGTCATTGATTAAATTCCCTTTTTCCTTTGAAAATATGTTCCTTTGAATTTTTACCTCCTTTATAGGTAAAACTCATACCCAAGGAAATGGAAGTATTACTGAATTGGTTGGGTGGACTTTAAGACTGATGATATCAAGTCATCTCAATCACAGCCTGGACTCTCTTTATGAGTGTTACAGAACATCTGATTAGATGGAGCAGAAAATATTCTATTTAAAATGGAGCTTTTTGACCTACTTTGTTGACCCATAACTATTGCTTTAATATATTTCCACATTTAATTCTGAGCAAAATCCATCAGCAGCCTAAAATGTGGTTAACCAAAAAATTCTTAGTGATGGGATTTATTAATTCCATTTAGTCCATACATTATTAATAACTTCGGTTTATTTTCTTCCTCTTAAATATATAAAATGTTACCTAAAGATTCATTGGTTTCCCTTTGTGAAACAGGCATTGTAGTTGAAGTTCTGCCATGGTTTTGATATATTATCTGTAATAGTGGGCCGGAAGACTGTTAAAATTCCTTCCAATCCTGAGGAGATAAGATCCTTAGATCTGTCCTGTTCCGTGTTGGGCATATCCAGCTTATCTGTATCAATTCCTTGGCTCAGGCCTATTCCATTGCTAACATTCCCATTCCAGAATCCTGTTCTTTACAAAGAGGAAGCACTTGGTAAATGTTTGGACATGCAGAACTGAAATGGAACTGCAGTTGATCTCTGGCGATGTCAGGCCTAGGGTTTGTATTTTCATAGCTAATAACAACATTAATGCTTATGGAGTACTTAGTACATATTATGTGCCAGGAACTATGCTAAGTGTATTTTATTTTATTCTGTTCTATTTATTTTATTGACAGCATCTTGCTGTCAACAGGCTGGACTATAGTGACATGATCACATTTCATTGCAAACTCAAACTCCTGAGCTCAAGTAATCCTCCTACCTTAGTTGTCTGGGTAGCTAGGACTACAGTCATACACCACCATGCCTGGCTAATTTTTTCTATTTTTATAGTGACTACTCTTCCTCAGGCTGGTCTTGAACTTCTGGCCTCAAGTGATCCTCCTGCCTCAGCTTCCCAAAGTGCTAGGATTATGGGGGTGAGTCCCTGTGTTCAGCCTCTAGATTCTCTAATTTAATATTGATAATTAATGTAGGCCATGGGAAGTAGTATTTCTGTCATCAGGCAATAAAACCAAAACTCAGAAAGATTAAAAACTCCCTTAGTTACATGGCAGTAGGAGTTAGAACCAGAATTCAAACTCACTGGTGTCTGTCACCAGGGTCCATGAATGTGACAAAATCTATTTTTTTAATATATGTTTTTATAACCAGATGACATAATCTATTCTTGAGGTGACATTCTTAACTTGAGGATTACTGGATTTGCAGGGGTGGTCAGACACTTAAAATTACACATGGAGGCCTGGTACACTGGCTCATGCCTATAATTGGAGCACTTTGGGAGGCCAAGATGGGTGGACTGCTTGCATATTTTGGTTTATATTCACTAGTTTTCTACTCTATTCATTTGACATGATATTTTTCACATGAAGTCACTGCTTTCCTACCTAGTTTTTTCTTTATGGCAATTATTCAAAGCTAAACAGAAAATCATCCTTCCCAGAATGAGGTTTGAAACTTACTCCACTGCCCGTCTTATGAAAAGAAGCACAGAACAGTAGCAGTCCTCCTCTGTTAGGAATTAGCAAACACTGCCCTCAGAATAAATGTTCTCCATTTTGAGAGAAAATAAGGTGGAGGTAAATAGAAGCCCCGAGGTGTCCTGTTCTCCTGGAGGTTTGGTGTTCACATGCTGAGAGCTATTCTGCATCACATAAAAGCTTATTTTTCCTCATGTACTTGAAAAGTAAGGCTTCAAAGAAAAACAGCATCCTTCTGTCCACTGATACTGATGCTTATCTTCTTGAAAATAGAACATTCCCAGTCAATCATGGATCGCACACGAGCATCATAGAGGAGATACTTTGAACCAGACTCGTTGAATTACCAGGTTGCTGCCTTTTTGTCTCCTCTTAGAATGTGGCTCCTCCCCCAGGCTGGGGCAATACTTATATATTCTCTGCCATAATCTTAGTGGGAAAGTTAATTACACTTCAGATGCAGGATGTTTTCAATGAGAAAATATGTTTCTTTGAATTGTTTTACTTAACAGGAAATTCCGAGGAGATAAACAAAATTTCCAATTCAATCTACATTTTCCCATTTATGTGTGGCTTTGCTGCAAGAGTGGCAGGCCTCTGTGCTGCCTTCCTCAGAACTAAGCAATAGGATGAATACTAATGGTCAGGACGGACTGGCCCCTTCCTCTGTGCCAGGGATTGCACTATGCAATCACACACATGACATATGTTATC
This sequence comes from Loris lydekkerianus, assembly GCA_963574355.1. Lineage (NCBI taxonomy): Eukaryota > Metazoa > Chordata > Mammalia > Primates > Lorisidae > Loris > Loris lydekkerianus. The sequence goes on from CAUYPK010029564.1 coordinate 6,558, forward strand.
CTTGCCAGGACACTCTGAGGTAGGTGTATGATCACCCCCATTATTGCTGCCCCGTTAACAGGTGAAGTCGAGCACAAAGAAAAAGGTAGAAATGGAATCCCTACCCAAGCCAGTGCTGCTGACAACGGTGCTATTCTGGAATGGCAGATTGCTAGATTTCCATTTGGCTGCTTGCAGACATCACTCAGCAATGTGCAGAAACCAAGCATCCCAAGCCATCCGTTTGGCCAAGTGACTTTAAGAATCATTCAGATATAACTGGCATGTTTGCATTTTAAAGTTTTGGTCCCTCATGATAAATATACACACAAGGAGGTCAAATCAGGAAAATTCTTTCTCTCTTTTCAGATGGGGAAAATTGAAGCGCTGTTTTTATTTGTACTCTGTGAAGGAGAGTTCCCTGGAAGGCTGAGTATTAAATTAGATCACATAGTTAGGATTTACCTTTGCATGTATCTCTTCACCTTTGGTTTTCTTTCTCTGTGACACTTCACCCAGCAGGAGAAAGATGTTGTCTAATTGCCCAAACTCCTTACTGATTTCCTTGGCAATTCATTCATTAAGCCATTCCATACTAAGTGCTAAAAGAAGCGGCAGTGTGACTTTTGCATTATTTTTACATTAGTTTTTGCAGAGAAAGAGGCATCAATAACTATTTTACAATGTGCAATTAGCATCACCTATACCAAACCCAAAGCATTAAGCACAATCTCTGGTAGATGGAAGGCTCTTGATGAATATAAATATGATTGGGATGAAAAATGAGTGGATTTAGAGAGACAGGCAGAGATTAAGCACATTTATCTATTTGTGCAGCTGTATTCATTTATCATGAACCTCATTTAGTCATTCAACAATCATTTATTCAACAAGTATTTATTGAATACCTATTAGGTACACAGCACTATTGAGCAGTGTGGAGGAAGGAAAGAAGAGCCAAATACAGTCTCTGCCTTTAATTTGATCTAATAAAAGAGATCAGACTTTAATACAAATTAATATATTTAATACAAGGTGACATATGTAAAAGAGACGTATAAATAAAATGTTAAGGAAACAAAGGGGGTGAGGAGAATTTCACCTTCAGCTGGGTAACCAAGAGGATTCTTGAAGTAGGTTACGTGTAGACTGGCTGTGAGGATCTGGAGATACAGGGACTCCTTTCAGGAGGACCAGCCTGACTATCGGAGTCAAAGCCAATTTCAAAGCAGGAGGCTGTTTGCTTTGGCTGTAGCTTAGTATATGAGGAATGCTAAGCTGTGTGCCAGATGTAGCCCATGAGTACTCTGCCCTGGTCCTGCCCTTCTCTGCTGTCTTCTGCTTCACCAGGAGCTGCATTTCCAAGACTCCCTCCCCAGCCAGCTTTCTCTTAAGTTCTTCCAACAAGACAGAAAGGCAAAAGGAATGAGGAAGTCAATACACCTCTGGTTCAGACAGGTCACCATGGCTTCAGACATGTTGGCAGTGGTTCCAACAGAGTCAGAGGGAGGAGCATTCTGGGTTCCACTTGGCAGCAGTGATGGGGATTTCCTGAGCAGAAGCAGCAGCTGCAGCCCCAGAAACATCCAAAGAGCAGATGCATGCTCAGGAGCGCTAGGTGTTTTTTAAAAAATTGATTTTCTTTTTTATTGTATAAATCAAACTTATTAAAACACAATTTACCTACAATAAATTACATCTATTAAAATTGTATAATTCGATGAGCTTTGATTGAGGTGACAGATGTATGTACTTGTGCAACTACCATTAATATTATGATTTTTAAACAAAATCTTGAACATTTCTGTTTCCCCCCAAAGTTTTCTCATGCCCCTGTATATAGTTAGTCTCTTTCTCTCTCCCTGGCTCCAGGTAATACCTGATCTTTTTTTTTTAAATTAATTTATAAAGAGGTAGATCATGTATACATTCATGCATTTGTGGGGTACAATGTGCTGATTTCATATACAATTTGGAATGCTTACATCGTACTGGTTAATATATCCCTCACCTCATTTACTTAATTATTGTGTTAAGACATTTATACTCTATAATTAATAGATCCAACATGTACCCTTGCAATATGAACCTTAGGTGTGATCCCACCATTCACCCTCCCTCCGTCTGACCTCTCGCTTCTCCTTCCATCCCCCCTCCCTCCTTCATCCTGGGCCATAGTTGTGATCTATTCTTCATATGAAAGTGTGAGTGATTATAAATTGGTTTCATAATAGTACTGAGGACATTGGATCCTTTTCCCTCCATTTCTGAGATACTTTACTAAGTAGAATATGTTCCAGCTCCATGCATATAAACATAATAGATGTTTATGAACATAAAAGAGGTAAAGTCTCCATCTTTTTAAAGGCTGCATAATGTTCCATGGTATACATATACCAAAATTTATTAATCCATTCATGGGTCAATGGGAACTTGGACTTCTTCCAGGACTTGGCTATTATGAATTGAGCTGCAATGAAAATCTGCAGTTCGATCCTGCAATTTCTCTACTAGGAGTGTATCCAAAAGACCAAAAATCACTTTATAACAAAGATATTTGCACCTGATCTGTTTTTAATATGTCTTTATCAGGGTTTCTCAATAGTAAGATATTGGGGGCTGGATAATTCTTTGTTATCGGGGAATGTCCTATGACATTCCTATCACGTCCTATGAATTATATGATGTTTTGCAGCAGTTTTCGTCTCTATTCATGAATGTCAGTCAATAGTACTGCTTCCTTCCCTGCCGTCTCTATCAAATCACTCCCAGTGGATGACTGCGTTCTATGGTTTGGATGTGGTCTGTCCCTAATAAAACTCATGTAGAAATTTGATCCCCAATGCGCAGTGTTGGAGGCGGGATCTAGTGGGAGGGGTTTGGGTCATTGTGTGGACCCTTTATGGATGGATGAAAATCATGGCACAGTGGCGAGTTCTCACTCTCAAGGGAAGGAATTATTTCCCGTGAGAGTCATTGGTAGGGAAAGTCTAGCTTCTTTGGTCTTTCTTGCTTGCTCCCCCCCTTGCCTTGTGACCTTTTGCACATGCCTGCTCTCCTTCTGCTTTCCCCCATGAATGAAACAGCCTGAGGCCCTCACTAGAAGCTGAGTAGATACAAGGATCACACTTCTTGAACTTCCCCACAGAACCATGCACTAAATAAATCTTTCTTTATAAATCATCCAGCCTCAGGTATTCTGTTATAGCAACACAAAATTGACTAAGACACCATGGCCCTAGATTATGGTATACTTCCTAGAATTTTATATACATGTGATGATAGAGTATATAATCTTCTGTGTCTGCTTTCTTTTACTCAGCATGCTCATTACGAGATCCATCCATGATATTGTCTATCAATTGCCAAACTGTTCTTTCTTAAGTTGTGGCAACCCCCTTCTCCCCATAAAACCAATCTCCAATAATTTCCAAGTGTGCAGTACATTGTCAACCACCTGCACACTGTGTAACAGATCCCTAGAATTCCTGTTCCTACACTGTCAACCACATGCATGCTGTGTAACAGATCCCTTGAATTCCCATTCCCCTCTGCACTACTAATTCCTCACCTGTCCCTCACCACCCATCCTCCCCTTAACCCCCATCCTACTTTCTGTTTTGTTAGTGTGACTACTTAAGATAACTTGTATAAGGAGAATCATGCAGTAGTTGTATTTTTGTGAGTAGCTTATTTCATTTAGCAAAGTGCCCTAAGGTCCTCAAGGTTTATCCATATTGTAGCACATGACAGGTTTTCCTTCTTTTTTAAGGGTAAAAAATATTCCATGGTATGTATATGCCACATTTTCTTTATCCATTCATTTGTCACTAGATGTTTAGGTTGTTTCCCCCTTTTGGCTCAGTCATGCTGTGATGAGTATGGGTGTGCAATTATTTCTTTGACATCATGATTTTAATTATCTTGGGTATATACCCAGAATCAGGATTGCCAGAGTTCTGTTTTATAGTGGCTGCACCATTTTACATTCCCACCAATAGTGCACAAGGACTCTAATTTCTTTTACCTCCTTACCAATGTTCATTATTTTCTTTTTCTTTTTGTTTTTAAAAATAATAGTCATCCTAACATGTGTAGGTGATATCTCATTGTGGTTTTGATTCATATTTACCTGATAAAAAGTGATGTTGAGCATCTTTTCATAGGTTTGATCTTTATTTTTGTATCTTCTTTGGAAAATTAGCTATTGAAGTGTTTTGCTTTATTTTTCAAAGGGGTTATTTTTTTTTATTGAGTTGTAGGAGTTCTTTATGTATTATGGATATTAACCCCTTATTTAATTCATGGATGGAAATATTTTCTCTCATTTCATAGGTTGTCTTTTCATTCTGTTGATTATTTTTTGTACTGTGCATAAGTTTTTAGTTTATATCATCCTATTTGTCTATTTTTGGTTTTGTTGCCTGTACTTTTGGTGTCATTTATAAGAAATCCTTGACAAGTCCATTATCATGAAGCTTTCCTCATATGTTTTCCTCAAGGGTTTTTATAGTTTCAAGTCATAGGTTTAGCTCTTAAATTCAATTTGAGTAATTTTTTTTTTTTTTTTTTTTTTTTGCATATGGTGTAAGATTAAGGGTCCAACTTTTTTTTTTTGCCTGTGGCTATTCTGTTTTCTGAACATAATTTGTTAAAGAGAATATCTTTCCCCCATTGGCTTGTCTTGGATCACTGTTGAAGATCATTTGACCAAATACTCAAGGATTTATTTCTGGGCTCTGTATTCTATTTCATGTATATGTGAGTCTACATGCCAGTACCATAACTGTTTTGATCAATGTAGCTTTGTAATATGTTTTGAAGTCAGGAAGTGTGAGGGCTTCAGTTTTATTTTTCTTTCTCATTATTGTTTTGGCTATTTGGGGTTCTTTGAGATTACATATGAATTTTAGATTTTTTTTTTCCTTTTTCTGCAAAACATGCTATTGGGATTTTGATAAGTATTGCATTGCATTTATTGATTGCTTTGGGTAATAAGGACATATTGACTATATTGTGTTCAACCTATGAATATGGAATAACTTTCCATTTATTTGTGTCTTCTTTAATTTTGTTAGCAATGTTTTATAGTTTTGTAAAAAATTTACTGTGAATGTTTATAGTTCATCTAACCTTTTAATGTTAATTTTGTACTCTGCAATTTGGCTGAATTAATTTATTCCTTTTGATAGCTTTTAACATGTGGCATCTTTAAGCTTTTATAAAATCATGTCATTGATTTTATTTCTTTCTTTCCAGTTTAAGTGTGTTTTATTTATTTTTTCTTATCTAATTGCTCTGATTAGGACTTCTAGTGCTATGCTGAATTGAAACTGTTGAGAGTGGGCATTCTTGTCTTGTTCCTGATCTTAAAAGAAATGCTTTCTCAGTTTTCATCACTAAGTATGATGTTAGCTGTAAATTTTCCATACATACCCTTTGATATGTTGAGGCAATTTCCTTCTCTTCTTAGTTTGTTGAATGTTTTTATGATAAAAGGTTGTTGCACTTTCTTAAATATTTTTTCTGCCTCAATTGAGATAATCATGTGATTTTCATTCTTCAATATGCTAATGTGGTTATTACATTGACTAATTTTTGTATAATGAACTATCCTTGTATTCAAGGGATAAATTCCACTTGACATGATGTATAATATTTAATATACTAGTGAACTTGTTTTACCAGTATTTTGTCAAAAATTTTTGCATCAATATTTATCACAGATATTGGTCTATAATTAATTTCTTGTAGTATCTTTGTCTGGTTTTGGTATCAGAGTAATTCTGGTTTCATAAAATGAGTTTAGATATGTTCCCTCCTCTCAGATTTTTTGGAAGAGTTTGAGAAGAATTGGCAATAATTTGTCTTTAGATGCTTGGTAGACTAATACTGGAAAGCTATTTGGTCCCTGCCTTTTCTTTACTGGAATTTTTTTTTGTTACAGATTTCTTCTTCTTCCTAGTGATATATCTGGTCAGGTTTTCTGTTTCCCCATGATTCAGCTATGATTAAGTCACATGTGTTTAGGAATTTGTGCTTTTCTATAAGTTATCCAATTCATTGTTGTGTAATTGTTCTCAGGAATCTTTTGCAATCCTTTCTATTTCTCTGGTATCAACTGTAATGTCTCCTCTTTAATGCTTTACTTTAGTTATTTAAATCTTCTCTCATTATTTTAGTTAGTCTGGCTAAAGATTTGTTAATTTGGTTGATATTTTCAAAAAACAAACCCTAAATTTTGTTTCTTCATTCTACTGTTTTCTTGTTCTCTACTTAATTTATTTCTACTCTAATCTTTATTATTCTCTTCCTTGTGCTAATTTTCAGTTTAGTTTGTTCTCTTTCCTCTAATTCTTTCAGATGTAAAGTTATGGTGTTGGAGATTTACTGATATAAATCTCCCTGTAGGCACTGCTTCTGCAGTCTCAGTATACTGTCTTTTGTTTTCATTTGTTGCAAGATATTTTCTTGTTTGCCTTGTGAAGACTTCTTTTACCTACTAGTCATTCAGGAATGTGTTGTTTAATTTCCACATATTGGTGAATTTTCCAGCTTTCTATTAATTATTAATTTCATTCCATTGGGGTTGAAAAAGATACTTGGTATTATTGCAATCTTCTTAAATTAGTATGGACTGGTTTTGTGGCCTAACATGTGATCTACCCTTAAGAATGTTCCATGTGCACTTGAGAAAAATGTGTATTCTAGTACTGTTGGGTAGAATGTCCTGTATATGTCTATTATGTCCAATTGATCTAGTTGTTCTTTTCTTCTTATGCCTCATTCCTTTAGCAGCCCATATAGCCTATGGCTAGGAGGAGTGAGAATTATAAGAAATACCTGTATAGCTCAATAATGGAACACCTTGGTGTTGTGAAAAGGGCATGGAGAGGGATTTACATCCTAACAAGCATGATAGATCATGAGATGAGAGCAGTGGTGAATTGGCAGTCTCTACACCTGTGCTGTTGAGAGGCACGAGATCAGCTTTATATTAGGCTGGAGGAGCTGGCAGTTGGGAGCATGCGCATTCTATCACAAGACTCACTCTGACTCTGTCTCCTCTCCTGCCTGCAGAATGCCAGCATGCATGGCATCTCTGCTAAAGATCACCAAGCTCTACTAACGACTAAGATCTATCTATTCTACAACTGCTTTACTCACTCCAAGACTCTCTCTTGCCTGCTGAAGTAGATAGCCCTTAGGCATCTAAGAGAAATTGTTCCTGAGCAAGGTAGCTTAAAGGTCAACGTCTAGAACCTAGTTAAGCTGGCTTGAGACCTGGCCAGTCCCGGGCCCTGGCAATTGCTTTTCTGTTTTTTCTGTTTTTAAAAGTGAAGTATTGAACCATTCTTCTATTATTATGTTACTGTTTATTTTGGTCCCTAATTCTGTGAATCCTTGCTTTACATATTTATGTGCTCTCATGTTAGGTGAATATATATTTATAATTGTTATGTCCTCCTGGAGAATTGATCTTTTATCATTATATAATAATCTTCTTGGTCTCCTGAGATAGTTTTGACTTAAAGTCTATTTTGTCTTAGTATGGCCACTCTGGCTTTCTTTTGGTTATAATTTGCATAGAATATATTTTTTCTTTCTTTCCTTTTAATCCAAGTGTATTCTTAAATTTATACTGAGTGTTTGTAGACAATATATTATTTAGACATTTGTTTTTATTTATATAATATTCTATTTGTGCTTAAGGTAATTACTTATAGGGAATTTCGTTTCATATCCCTCCCACCACACTTTAAGTTACTGATGGTACAAATTATATCTTTTTTATATTTTATAACCATTACCACAGTTTTATCATTTTTGCTTTTCTCTTTTAAATTTTATACCACAATTAAATGTGATTTATTCATCATATGGTATTCTGTATTTGTTTATATATTTAGTTTTGCCAGTGACTTTTATGTTGTCATATGCTTTTGTGTCAATGTGTAATGTTTCAGCTTAATGGCCTCACTTTAGCATTTCTCGTAAGGCAGTTCTTGTGGTGATGTAATCCTTCAGCTTTGTTAATCTGGTAAAGTCTTTACTTCTCCTTCAGTTTTTAATGACATACTTTTCTTGGTTGGCAATTGAGTTCTTTTTCTTCAGCAATTTGAAAAGATCATCTTACTCTTTTCTGGTCTGTAAAGCTTCTGCCGAGAAGTCTGATGTTAATAAAATGGGAGTTTTCCTATGTGTGATGCATTACTTTTCTCTTGCTGCTTTCAAGATTCTGTGTGTTTTTGGCTATTGACAGTTTGATTATAATGTGTCTCACTATGGGCCTCCTTGGGTTCATCATATTTGGAGTCAATTAAGCTTTTTCAATTTAGATGTCTATTTTATTCCTTAGATTTTGGAAACTTTAAGCCATTATGTCTTTAAATAAGCTGTCTACTCTTTCTCTCTTCTTTCTTCTTTTGGGACTGTCATGATCATGTATTTGTTCATTTGATGGTATAACCTATGTTCCTTAAGATTCTACTCTTTCACTCATTTTTTTTTTCTTTTTGCTCCTCTGACTCAATAATTTCAGTTATTGATCTCCTCTAGTAAATTTTTAATTCAGTTAATTGACTTTTTCAACTCCAGCATTTCTGTTTGGTTCTTTTTCATGGTTGTTGACATTCTCATTTTGCTCATGCATCATTTTTCTATAGTTGTCTTCCTGTGCTCTCCTTTAATTGACTGACTATTCTTAGCAAGGTTATTTTGAATGAATTCTTTATATGATATTTCATATATCTCCAGTTCTTTAGGGTTGATGTCTGGAGATTTAATTTTTTCCTTTGTGCTGTTTTCCTGTTTCTTTGTATTCCTTGCTAAGTTCTTTTGGGACTTTAGCATTTGAAATATCAGCTGCTCTCCCCAGTCTCTGCAGTCTGGTAGTTCACCAACCAGACTGGCTAGAGATTCTAGAGTCCTCTCAAGCTTTCCTGGTGGTTTGAGCCTGTAATTGAACAGGTTTGCTGTTTTTACTCAGGAACTCCTGGCGCTTGTCTGTGTCACTGCAGCCTTTCTGCTGCTGTAGCAAGCCCTGGTACTGGAGCTCAGCCTCGTGTCTGATGCTTAACCTAGTCTTGTGGATCAACCAACCCGTTGCCCTGTTCCTGACTATGCTTAGATTCAGGCAAGCAATTCCTCAGGCAACTCTTCCAAAAGTCTCAATGTTGGACATTCCACTTTACATCTCACTTTTCTCTTTCCCTACACAGGAAGAAGTTTTAAGTTGAGAGTGTTCTCCAACAGTACCACACTATGCCAGAGAGGCGTGGCTCCTGTGTGTGCTATGAATGCCCCTACTAAGCTTTGAAGCAGTTGGCTTTGTACTTGTCTGAGGCACAGGAACCTCTTAACTGGCTTCTGTATTTCTCATGAAGGCAACTGGTCTATAGATTGTTAAGTCAGTTGTTTTCTTTTTGGGGAAGAAGGGTCTAGAGCAGAGGTTCTCAACCTTCCTAATGCCTCCTAATGCCACAACCCTTTAATACAGTTCCTCATGTTGGAGTGAACCCTAACCATAAAATTATTTTTGTTGCTACTTCATAACTGTAATTTTGCTACTGTTATGAATCGTAATGTAAATATCTGATATGCAGAATGTATTTTCATTGTAACAAAGGGGTCATGACCCACAGGTTGAGAACCGCTGATCTAGAAGTTCTTGTTCTGCCATATTGCTGTTGCCAATTCTAAACTGTTTTTAAACATGGTTGCCCTACTTTCTACCACTACAAGCAATGTATAAGGGTCTTGGCTCTTCTAAACTTTGGCTACATCAATTTTTTTTTTTTTTTTTTTGTTAGACAGAGTCTCACTATGCCACCCTTGGTAGAGTGCTGTGAAGTCACAGCTCACAGCAACCTCAAACTCTTGGGCTTAAGCAATTCTCTTGTCTTATCTTCCCAAGTACCTGCCACAATGTCTGGCTATTTTTTGTTGCAGTTGCCATTGTTGTTTAGCTGGCCTGGGCTGGGTTTGAACCTGCCAGCCTCGGTGTATGTGGCCGACGCCATAACCATTGTGCTATATAGGTGCTGAGCCCAACATCAATCTTTAAGTTGAGTTATTCTAGTAGGTATGCAATTGGTATTTGGTTGCAGGGCTAATGCACATTTCATAATGACAAATGATGTTGAGCTTCTTTTCATATATTTGCTTTAAGAAGTATGCATATCTTTTTTGGTAAAGGATCTGTTCCAGTGCTTTGCCCATTTTTCTTTTGTGGTAAATGTTAATTTTTATTTATTTGCTTATACTCCATATTTTTCCAGGAAGGAGGGGTGTGCATGTATGCATGTTAAACGTGGTGGGCAGTAGTGAAAAAGGAAGAATGAATAAATAAACCATCTTATAATGCTCCTAAAATAATATGGGGCAGGTTATCTGCATGCTTTGCCCATTTTTAAATGGAGATGTTTTGTCTTCTTACTGACTTAAACAGTTCTTTCTTTATATCTTTTGAATACGAATCTGTGCCAGATATATGTATTCTAAATATTTTCTTTCCATCTGTGGCCCAGCTTTCTATTTTCTTAAAAAAAAAAGTTTCTAATTTTGAAAAATTTATCAATTTTGTCAAAATTTATCAATTATTTCTATGATTCTGGCTATTTGAATTCTACCTGAAAAACACTTACTCCTCCTGAACTTGCAAACATTTATTTTTATGTATGCTTCTAGAATTTTTATTGTTTTAAGCTTTTACATTGAAATATATGACCCATTTCAATTTTAATTTTTATGTATGGTATAAGGTAGGAGTTGATATTTTCTCCCCAACATTTTTCTAATTAATTTCTCATATTAAATTCTCCTATTTTGAAAGTCATAGAGTGATTTTCATTTTCCTGATTTATTTTACTTGATATAGATAATGGGATTAGAAAGATGCTGTACTCAGATTGCAGAAGAATCTGAGTGCCAGGTTAAAGCATCAGAATGTTGTTTGATTTACAGGGATGATGTATATAGGTACTTAAGATGTACTTCCTTAGATAAAATGTTGAGAAATAAATACTTTCAGCTTCCTTATTAATAAAGTACTGTATTAATACTCTTTTTGGTAGGCATAATGAGACCTGGTAAATACATGCCCATACACCCAGTGCTGCACAGTATGTCTGTCACATGCTAATGCCAGATAATACGTAGCTGTTACTATATTTAATATATTTACTGAGAACCTGCTTTATTCTTTCCCCATTTAGCCTTCTGGTCTTCTTCTTTGGTCATTAATGTACTGGCAGATGAGTGATGCCTTTCCTGTCCCTGGCCACCATCCCATGGTTTCTGTAATGTTCTATTTCTTTGGTGGTATTGGATGTAGGTCAATGCATCAACATTTCATAAAAAGCTTATTTACCATGTGACAGCCTTATCCTTACTGCTTGTCCAAGTGTCACCCTGTTATAAGATAGTCCAACACAAGAGCCAGAAGAAACTAGAGAACAGGGCTCTGATGGAAACACAAAGTCTGGTTTAAAGGTCAAGTCATAGAACACAGCCAAGTAGGAAATCCTTTACCTGTTCTGGGAGGGGTTTGGAATGAGAATACAAAAGTGAAAATACATTCTTTTACATGTTCACTCTTTTTTTTTTTTTTTTAAAAGCATTTTAAAAATAGAATTTGCAGAAATACATAGTCCTCAGGAAAAGCATAAATAAATTATAAGGTAAATAGCTCAGCACAAAGCTGGAGACTGAACACCGACATGAGCACTTCTGGCTCTGTATATGCAGGCTTCATTTTACATCAACCTACTTGACTACCAGTCTATTTAAGGCTTGTAAGATAGTTATCATTTCTGACCATTCTGACCATCAGTTTCCCCAGAAATCACATGAAGCCTGTCTAAAAAGCTTTAAGACTGCAAATCATTTGTTTAGAAGAATCCCTGTTGCCTATACCTTATGCAATAAATACTGCATAATTCACCTTTGGCTGATTTGAAAGCAGGTCACAACTGGGAAGGGCTCAAAGTGGCAGCATGAATAAGTCCTCAAAAACGGATAGACTAACAGTTAGCTACAGGAACTGATGTTTTAACCCAGATCATGGGTTGATGTCCCAGCAATAAATTACTAAGATTCACCTAGATGGATGTGTTTATGTGCCTGCCTGGACAACCTAATGGGTTCTATCTAAAGCATATAATAGCAAGAGCAATAGTCCAGTCATGCATATTATAAGATAAGTCCTTATCTATTATTCTGGCTCATAAAACATAATTATTAGCTTTTTGCATTTAGAACAAAAAATTTGCAATCAATATTTATCCTTGCAATGGGAATTTTTTGCAAGACGGGTAGAGTGAGAATAAAGAAGGTACAAATAAGGTAAGTTGTTCAATAAAGTGGGAGTATGTGAAAGAGAAAAGAGAATGGGGGGGAATTGAGGTGGGCCAGACATTTGTTCTCCATTTTGCCCCTTGGGGAAAGAAACCACAGCTCATCTAGTCTCCTGTGCCTTCTTCGTTTCATTACGAGGCCAATAAATCTGGAAGAGCCTTAGAAATTACTTCATCAATCACCCAGTCCATCAAATAAAATAATGGATATAAAGCAGTTTGCCCTGTTTCTGGTTCCGAGAAACCCTTAACAAAAAGTGGGCTAATGGTGATGATGTTAAAGCGGAAGCTGCCGTTTCTTGGTCACGTGAACCCATCTGGCCCACCCTATGGTGAAGAGAGGGAGGAGGAAGCCACAATCACATGCTGGGCAAATGGAACAATACTGACGATGTTGGATTGAGATTATGTCTTCTAACTCCTGAAACAGATCTTTTTAACTATTTGTTTCCCCTTCTGAAGCACATGCTCATTTTCTTTTAAAGCCATACTTCCTCCTTCCCTCCTCCCTCTTAGAAACAAGTCTCCTCTCTCATCCAGGCTGGAGTGTGATGGCGCCATCACACCCCACTGCAGACTTGAGTGCCTGGCCCCACTTTGCCTCTCACCTTGACCTCCCAAAGTACTGGGATTCCTGGTGTGAACCACTGTGCCAGCTATATATTCTTTGATAAACATAAGAATATTGCCCTTCTCTGTGAAGATTTGACACCTCCATTCTTGCTCTTCTTGCCCTTGGGAATCACCACTGTTTTTGCCGAATCCTTTCCCATTAGGAAGATTTTGTTCAACATGAGACTAAAGTCAGTATTTAAAAAATGACCTACATTCTGTTCTTTCTCAGATATAAAATTAAATCATTACATTATAGAATGTTTTCCAATGTACACTCTGCCCATCCCCAATCATTGGTTCAAAAGGTTGCCATCCTTAAATGCTTCACCTGGGTTTGGTGCCTCTTTAAATATCTCATGCTGCATAAAGCAGATTCTTTTGGGGGGGAGGTACAAAGGTGCAGGGAATAATATTGCAAACAAAGTTGCTGTATCTCCATCAGATCTCGGCTCAGTGTGACTTCCTCAGGCAAGCCCTCGTTGATTGCTTGACCTAATTAATTGCCTCTGGTCATGCTTTAACCTCGTACCCTTATTTTATTTTTGAAAGTTGCATCTTGGCATTATATTCTATATTACATGTCTGATCAGTAGGATATCATCTCCTTGAGATCAGGGACTGCTACATGGTCACAAGATTCCATAGCACAGAAAGGAGGGCCTGAATCATGCTAGGCTCTGAATAAATGTTTACTGAATAAATCACATTATATTTAAGCCTATCTTTTTAATTAAGACAGAACAAAAACCCCCATATTAGTTCCTTTGGTACCTCATTTCTAGTTTTGTACCCCCAATACAGAAACCACTAGTCTTATTTGAAACTAATTTTTATAGTATATTTTACACATAATGAGTGTGTGTAGGTAATAAATATATCTATTCACAAGGTAAGCCCTCTTTTGCCTAGGATAATTTCTTTTTTACATAAACAAAAGCTTGCTATTTACATTATTCAGTAACTTGTTTTTTTCTCTTAACTTATTTTTCAGATTTAATCCCATTATATATTTAAAGTCTGTTAATTGCTATAAACAATTAATCCATCTAATTCTGCAATATTTTACATGTCCTTTCCCAGCAGATAGATCATTTATAATTTTTTTTATCATTATAATAAATTTTCCCTCGTACCTGGATTGTAGACTGAATGTTTGTGTCCCCTAAAATTCATCTATTGAAACCCTAACCCCCAATATAATAGTATCTGAAGGTGGGGGCTTTTGGAGGTAGTTAGGTTTAATTGTGATTATGAAGGTGGGGTGCCCATGATGGGGTTAGTGATTTTACAAAAAGAGGAAGACAGGGCAGTGCCTGTGACTCAGTGGGTGGAGTGTCAGGCCCATGTACTGAGGGAAGCGAGTTCAAACCCGGCCCTGACCAAACTGTAACAAAAAAATAGCTGGGCATTGTGGCGGGCACCTGTAGTCCCAGCTACTCGGGGGGCTGAAGCAAGAGAATCACCTAAGCCCAAGAGCTGGAGGTTGCTGTGATCTGTGACACCACAGCACTCTACCGAGGGTGACAAAGTGAGACTCTGTCTCTAAAACAAAACAAACAAAACAAAACAAAACAAAAAGACACAGAAGCGTACTTTCTCTGTCACTAGATGAGGATGTAGCAAGGAGGCAGCCATCTTTAAGTCAGGGAAAGTGCTCTCACTAGGGATCCAACCATGCTGCCACACTGACCTTGAACTTACCATCCTCAGAACTGTGCGAAATGAATGTCTGTTGTTTAAACCACTTAATCTATGGTATTTTGTGATAGCAGCCTTATCATACTAATACAACTCTTACCAGCTTCTCCATAAACGTTGTTTTCTTCTTTTCCTTTCTTTACAGAGCTAAAAATATGAAATCACTTGCTTCTCCTGGAAAGGGACATTTTAAAGAGTTTAATGCCGCTCCCAGATGCCATCATTTGTTTTGGCTTTCCAGAAAATGTCAAATGAATAAAAGAAATGAAGAGGTTTAAAGTCCTATCCTTTTGAATCACTGATCTCATTTAAGACTAATTATAATAGTCGCTGGTCATCTGTCTGCATCTATTACTGTATTCCATGCTCATGGCAGGTGGCAAGGAAGGTGGGAGGAACAGGTGGGTAACAGTAACTGCAGAACATGGTAGATTTGGTCCAGAAATGTTCTAACACAGTTTTTCACAGTAACAACTATTATTATTCTACCACTACCATCATCATCACTCATTATATCTGATTTAGTTTACAGCATTCTTTCACATATTTGAGCCCGTTTAACAGCAGGCTACTTGGCTTTCAGAAAGGCTAAGTTACTCTCTCAAAAGAATTAGGACTTAAGCCCTGCTCTCCCTGTTCTTGCTCTGATGGGTTTCGTGTGCTCCATGACGTAGCACAAGTCCACAGAGGTACCCAAGAGAGGAATTTGGAAGGCTGTGCAGTGGTGGGTGATGGTGGTGATGAGAAAGGTGAAGATAATAACTGAAATAAGGAAGCTGAGATGGTTTTCCAAACTCGTCTGTTCCTCCCCCTCTCCGAGCATTGAGTACGGTTATCCTTGGTATCTGTGGGGGATCGATTCAAAGAACCCCTCTCTGATATCAAAACCTACATATATTCAAGTCCCTTATATGAAATGGTATATTTGTATATAACCTACACTCATCCTTCCATATAAGTTAAATCACCTCCAGATTATATATAATACATAATACAACATGGATGCGATGTATTTTTGTTTGTATATTTTTAACTGTTGGATTGTTTGTTTGTATTTTTGTTTGTATATTTTTAACTGTTGGATTGTTATTTTTTATTGTGCTTTTTTCTCAGATTTTTTCAATCTGTGGAAGCTGCTATTATGAAGGGATGACTATATAGGAATATATAGAGGCAGATGATAATAGTTTAATAAATCTTTGCTGAAGCCATTTGTTAAACACCGTCATTTACTTCACTAGTCTGATCTATATTTCCTTTGCTAATCTGTTCTTTATTTCCTGAAAAGCCAAATCAAAGCAAGGATCTGGAAGTGAAAATTCATTCCACCAAGTGCCTCTCAATGTGGTGATGCCCTTGGGTGGTGGGGAGCATCCCTACTTCACGGGCCATGGCACTTGGCATGTATTTATTAGTTTAAAAAACCAAAGAGTTGGAACTGTACACAAACACTGGGTTTGAAAAAAGCTTTTGCTGATAAAAAACTCAAAGAGGAGGGTGGCACCTGTGGCTCAAAGGAGTAGGGCGCCAGTCCCATATGCTTGAGGTGGCGGGTTCAAACCCAGCCCCAGCCAAAAACTGAAAAAAAAAAAAAAAAAAACCTTAAAGAGGAAGGTGTGGCCAATTCAGGCCTTTCTCACAACTGACAATTCGCATCCTGCTAATTCTATCCCCAGTAAGTGGGTTGGGGGCTCTGGGTGGCTGATCTCCTGGGCCTGGCAGGTTACCTTCTCCTGGAGAGGGGTGCAGGTAAAGAGTACCCCAAAGTAAAGGCCCTGAGGATAGAGGGCCTTTTTCCTGCCTGCCAGAATCCCTCTACTCTTTCTCTGAAGGGCACTTGTGATCAACACTATTTTAGACATTGCCTTATTTCATTATTTCACCCATGCATTTTTTTTCTCCTAATTAGAGCAGATTGTAATTTCTCAGAGGGCAAGGGGCTTATTTTGTAAGATATTATCTCCAAATATTTACAAATAAAAGAAATGGAAAAGTTATCCCTTGAACATATTGGATAAATAAGTGGGAAAAACTAAAGAAATCATGTTGATTTTTAAAAGGTAAAAACATTGGGGAAGGGGACTCATGCTTTTGATTTTAGTACTATGTGTGGGGTGAAGTGTATTGCACTAAGACAAGTCCTTAGAAGAGGCTAAGAAAGCCGGGCACGGTGCACTCCTTGCACTCTTGGAAGCTAAGATAGGTGGATTGTCTGAGCTCAGGAGTTCAAGACCAGCCTCAGGAAGAGCAAGACCTCCATCTCTACTGAAAATAGAAAGAACTAGCAAGGCGTTGTGGAGGGTACCTGTAGTCCCAGCTACTTAGGAGGCTGAGGCAAGAGGATTGCTTGAGTCCAAGAGTTCAAAGTTGCTGTGAGCACTTTAGCCAGGGTGACAGAGTGAGACTCAGGCTCAAAAAAAAAAAAAAAAAAAAAAATTAAAAATAAATAAAAAAAATTAAAAACAGGCCAAGAAAAACAGGATCTAGACTATACTGTAAGCCCAAAGATGATATATTTTATTTGGGCCAGGAATCTTATTCTTGCTCTTTCCAACTCCACCTTACAAGGTATCTTCTCAGACCAGTTTCTAGTTCCTTGTTTCTCTTTAATGGTTTCAGAATCATGTATAGCCACTGCCTGAGAGGATGGACCACCTGTGTGTAAGATGGCAGTGGTGGGGCATGAATAAGGCAGTTGTTCTGTCAATGGGCTTGTGAAGCTGAAAATGAAGAGGTGAGTGGGGCTGAGAAGGTGTCCTTTACAGTCGTACAATCCCGACTGGGCAGACACCTCCACGATAAACACAGAATTAGGAAAACGACTTAAAAACCAGCGATTTTCCTGTATTAAGAATGGAAAATCTAAGACAGAGGCATTTCTCCCTAATGCTCTTTAATATGTGTGCAAAAGGCCGAATCCCCTGAACAAGCCCAGCGGGAGTTCCTGGAATTTGATGCGGGGTTAAGGTCTTCATCTTTGCTCTGCCAGCCCAAGAGTGATCATTCCTTTCCCTCTCTCTCCTTTGAACTAATGAAAGCTACACAAATCCCTTATGCAGACACAGCTTTTAGCAGATCTGGCAAATGAGACCTATTTTTAAGGACAGCACTTGGCAAAGTAAATTTTACTTTGTACACATCTGTTTTACATCTGTTAGAATCAAAATTCCTTCAGAGGAGTGGTGATTTCACCCTAGCTCAAAATAGGCATTAATCAATATTATATTAAATCCCAGCATCTTTGGTAAGATGGCTGTGTTGAATTCGTGAAACAGACTTCCAGATTAAAGTCTGGTGAGGTCTTCTAGAAAATTTCAGACTGTTTTACAATGTCCTCTTTTTCTAGTCATTCTTAATGAGTTCTGTGACCTTTTCACAACAGAAAAGTCATTTCAACACGAGGCCTGTGTAGATAATGAATTCTGGATTTTTTAATAAAAGGATCATGCTGCTGCTCTTTGAAGCGATTTACTGATGTTTATGATGTGTCCCCCTTCTCTTCGCCAACTTTTTTAACCCCACAAATATTTAGGACAAGCAATCCTAAATATTTGTTCTGGACACAGCCCCTGCCTTTGATTATTGCATGCTGTGTTTAACATTTTGCCAGTGCTTCCCGGTAGCACATAGTCAATGCACATTTTGAATTTGCAGTTTAAAAAAATATCTGCAGCAACAAGCATGGCCCATGTCCCAAATAGCTGGTGCTCCGATGCCGAGTAGATCTTACCATGCAGTCTGCAGTGATGGTTTCCCCCTGCTTTTCCTGCTTGTAGATTTTTTTTTTTTTTTATTACTTTGCCACAGAAGCATAGTTGCCTAAAACTATTTCTACAGTTTCCTGTAAAGTGAGATGCTTTGTCAATAATGGTAAATAGGGTACGGAGTGGTTAAAAATCCATAAATCCCCAAGCCACATCTAACTCGCTTATCTGGTGCTGAGCTGTCTGAGTCTCCATGGATACCAAGTGAGTATCTTCCATTCAGGGGAATCCCAGGGGAGAGCAGACTCCCTCACCCCTGGGAATCTGCAAGCCTGGCAAAAAGAAACCAAGGTCCTTGTGAATTTGACCTTTCCAGATCCAGTTCATTAACCCAGTGGAGACAAAGTCCCAGGCTGCCTTTGTTTTTCTTTCAGTCCCCTTACGAAAATCTCCTGGAGAGGGTCGGGGGCACAGGTAGCATGAGAGCTGACTGGGATTTCTAAGGCTGAGCATTTTTTCCTTACGACTTTGCTGGTAATTCCAGCTCTGAGCACATGTTTCTGTTTTATTGCTCTGTTTTTAGAGATAGTGTTTCTGTGAGTAGGATGCATATTAGGCACTGAGACAGCCCTGGAAGTAAGAAGAAGATAGCATATCAAAAACATAGGTATACAATCAATTTAAAGCCAAAGTCCTGGTGGGCTATAGTGGCTCATACCTGGAATCCCAGCACTCTGGGAGACTGAGGCAGGTGAATCACTTGAGCTCAGGAGTTCAAGACCAGCCAGAGCAAAAGTGAGACCCAGTCTCTACTAAAAATAGAAAAACTAGCTGGGCATTGTGATGGGTGCTTGTACTCCCAGCTACTCGAGAGGCTGAGGAAAAAGGATCACTTGAGCCCAAGAGTTTGGGGTTACTGCGAACACTCTACTGAGGGCATGGAGTGAGACTCTGTCTCAAAACAAACAGACAAAGAAACATCAAAAGTCAAAGTCCCAACAATATGCCTCAGAAGGGAAAAACATATTGGACCCTGTACAAAATTAGCCATATAAAACTTGAGAGGTAAGCCAGGGTTCCATAAATCCGATAACTGTAAATGCTCATCAAGATAGGAAAATAAAAAAAGACGAAAGATAAATTTTCTAGCATTATTCTCTCCTTCCAAGTATCAAGCTCCCAGCAGGTATTTTACACTATAACTTTGGTAGAAGATGCTGCTGCTTCGCAGTTACCAGCTGGTTAGATCTATGTTGCAGATATTAGCTGCTATGAGTCCAAATTACTATAAAATGTAACCCAGTTGCCTTCTCTTTTTTCTTTTAGTGGTTAATTTTATGATACCAAAGAGTTCTTTCTTCAGTAAAATTATGCATCTGAAGAAATCAATTGTAATTCTTTCAAAACTTATCTTTTGCTCTATCAGTTCAAAGACTTATTTTAGTATCACGTTTTTTTTTCCTACATAAAGCACTTCCTTTTCATAGTAGATGACTCTGGAATTACTCTTATGCTAAGAATGTAAGTGAATGCCCGATATGTAGGTCACATATCAGGTCTGCAAAGTTTCACGAGCAAAGGAGCAATTATCGTTAACAACAAAAGGGCAGTAGTCTTTTGCCCCATATAGCAAAGTTGGTTGCTAGGAGTGAACCCTTTGTCAAGATCACAGGTAAGGCATGACTAAATAAAAACCTACTTGTATTTTCTATGGATGTTCTTTTGGGATTTGAATCAGTGTTACAAGTATCTGGAGGTTATCTTTAATACATGCATGGATAGAAAGCATGGGCCTATTTAAGGGTATCCATCTAAGGATCAAGAACATAAAATTGTACTCAAGTGTTCAGTTCAGAAATTCTCAAAGTTGAGTCAGTAAGATATAGGTAAAGTTAGTTCGATTGAAGAGAATGTTCTAATTTCCTCCATAAAATCAGTATTCGAGTAGATAAAAAGATTAAACTTAAATGAACTGTAGGAATAAGATGACACTTAGAACTATAGGAATAAGATGTAGGAGTTGTGCTGGATTCAGTTTTCCTTGGGCAGCCATTCTGAGGCATAGGCGCCTAAGTTTTCAGACTCTGGTTTTAGAACGGATTACTTAGGAAACCTGAATAAAATGGCAGTTCTCAGCCTATCCCTAGAAATTGTGACTTAGCAGATCTAGGGCAGGCCTTGGGGATCTGTACTCCAGTTAAACTCAGGTGTGTGCTGAGATCATACTTGAGAAACTCTGGTTTGAGAAACATGAGAAAGAACCTGGGCTTTGATGAGAGGGACAAGAGTTCTCACTCTAGCTCTGCCATTACAGTCTGTGTGACCTCTGAAGTGGTCCCTACACTGCTCCCTACTTCAAGTAATTAGATTAAAAAGTGATAATACAAATGTCCTTAATGGTAAAATGATTTTTTTCCTTTTGGGTAGATGCCCAGTGATAGGATATTGGGGGCGGGACACAATTATAAGAGAGACTTTATCTAACAAATGCAAGCACTGTAACCTGGTTCTTTGTATCCTCAATGATTCCCCAATAATTAAAAAAAAAGAGTGATAATAATTGTAAAGGTTAGATAAAATATGTAAGCTCTCTGCAAGATTCTTGGCATATGGTATATATTAGTAGAACCTCCATAGTTGACCACCAGCCACCTCCTTAAGTTGACCTAATTTTCACAGACTGGACATGCACCACATGTACGTATCAGTACAGGAGGAACTGGAGTACATCAGTCCTTATGTTGACCCCTCCATATGCTGACCAGTTTGTTACAGTCCCTTGGGTGGTCAACTCACAGTGGTTCTACTGCACTTAATGTGTGAGTCCTTTCCACTTTCTTGTCGACACACTGACAAGAGTGAACATTTTTTTTTAACATGTGTATGGACAAGGCACTCTTCTAAGGATTTCGCATTACATTTCATCCAGTGAGGTCGGTATTCTTTAAAAGACTTCCGTCTTACAGATGAGGAAATAGAGGTATAGAGGGGTTGTATCATCTGCTCAGAGTTACAGAGGCAGCGGCAGGTGGCAGGGCTGGGCCTTGACTTAGTTTTACTACCGCGAACTTACATTACTTTCAGGATATAATGAGGGACAGGACATTTCAATACTTCCCTCTCCTGTCTGACAAGACCCACATTTCACATCCCAGTGCCTTTACCACTTGAGGATGAGGATAAAACTCATTTTCAGTGTGTTCAGACACAAATTTATTTGGCCATGAGATGGGATTTATTTATCCATAGGGTTTGGATGTGAGGAGTACACTATACCCAGTCTAGGGAGTGCTTTACTTATAGGCACATATTTGATTTTTTCCAGATACTGTAGAAACTTTGATCCACTGAAGAAACAAAATTTTGCACACATTTGGTTTTTGAATCGTACTTTCTCTGATGCACTAAATTGGAACTACAGTTTCATTTTCATAAGTAATCCTGAGAGTCATGAGCACAAATTTCAATTATCCCACTGAGACACAGCTAACTGCTGTGCCATAAAGCTGACAGTATGGAGTAATCTGCATGTGTAGGTGAAGGCGCGCTTGTCCACAATGCACAAATGTGCACATGCATGTAAGTCCTACTTTAGACACACAAACATGCACAGATGATATGCATATATAAACGTGTACAGGTCTGTGTGCATAAGTAGGCGCAGGTGTGTGTGTGGGACATACACGTGTGCATTTGGCACGTGTACACTTTGACATATGCGTGCATGTGTGTGGTTGCGTACACAAGTGTTTACCTATTCCACTGTACAGCTTTTTTACAGAGAAGACATGCTTTTAATCCATTGAGTTTCTGTTTGAACTTTAATTTCCAGATTCTACTTTCTAATTAAGTCCTATTTAAATAACAGTGGTAGTATCATTTTTCTTTAAAAAGATGCATTCCACAGCCTGCACAGTAGGAGGTTAAGTGCAGCCAATACCTCCTGGTGCTGACAGCACTGATTAAGGCATAAATCTTTATTTATGGAAATGAATGATTTGTTTGACAAAATAATTTTGATGGAACTTCAGTCTATAAAAATCTACTAATTGTTCCTCCCTGCTGTGAACATTAGTTATCAGCCAGTGTTAACTGGGTATGATGTTGGCTAAGAGGCACATACGCTGTTTTCACTGCGTGATTTTACCAATAGCTTGTTTTGTTTTTTTAATGAGATCTAATAGGAACATTCAAAACACTGATCTTCCCTTAGACATCACTGTATGTTAAAGAAGTACTACTGCCCTGACACTATCGCTAAATTTGGGGGTGCAAAGCTGCAGTGAACTACAGAGGACACACTTTGTCTCAAAAGGGGTTGCTATGACTCAGGTTGAGCCAAGTGTCACCACAATGGAATGCGGCCCAGGGTTGCTGCATCTTTCAACTTTTCCAAGTGGGAAAAGGCTATATTTAAATATTGCCTCCTAATCGAATTTTATCAGAAGCCTTCTGAGAATCAAACACAACCCATCTGCGGGCAGAATCACATGCCACACCAATTTTGCTCCTTCTGCTTACAAATAATCCCTGGAAATTTCTAGACACTTAATTGTACACCTAATTACATCTAGTAGATGATGAACCAAAGCCCTGAGGACTGGTGGTGGTGTGGGTGTGTGCATGTGTGTAAGCTTGCACACGTGCACAAAGGGAAGCTGGCTTAATTCTCATCCTTGTGCCCTGGTGTGTGCTCCCTGGGGAGCCTCTGGAATGAGGAGGAAGGACAGTCTCCCAACCCTCCTGGCATTCTCAGACTTACCTAGACAAAGGGGAGGGTGTCCTAACTGATGATAATTGCAGCTGTGTTCAGTATAGATGTGGAGAGTTACTAAAGCATAACATATTTTCTTTCACTGAACAGTTTCCCCTGCAAATCATTTCCTTAAACCTTTTCAACCTTTTCTTCCTAACGGCACACTTGAACCTTATAGTTAAAGTATTCCCCGGCACTCAAATAATGTTGATCAAAAAAAAAAAGAAAAAGAGTGAAAAAGAGCACTTACTGTGCTTTGTGTTTCAAAGATAATTTAATTAGTAATCTTAATTTTTACGGCACACGTAAGAGCCCTGCAGCACACCTGTTGAAAATTGTTGCCTTAACGGGAGTAAGGACTGCAAGAAGGCCCAGCACAGAAGACAGGGATCTACATACTTCTGTATTTTAAAAGACCTTCTAGTAGATTTTCTATGTGCGTGTGTATGTGTAATCCATTTGCTGCAAACTTCGAGTTTTATGTCAGTGGATATTTCTAAAATGTTTGCCCCAAGTTGTCCCCTGAGGTTTAACTTACAAACTCAAAATAACATCAAGACTCAGCAAATATGAAATTACTAGTTTATCCACAGATTGGTTGGTCTGTAGGTCATTATGCTCAAAACACTAAGGGTATTGGTAGGGCTCCTGTTTGTTGGAGCCATGTGTAGAAAGGGTGTAATTACAGCTCTGTAAGAATCGGCACTAATGGGTTGCTGATTGATTGATGAGATGACTACTGATGCTGCTGAGAACCCGAGAGGTTTCTCAGTAAGTGGTATTGTAAGGACAGTCATTACTTTATATGAGATCATGGTCATATAGATTGCAGCTAATAACTCAGTAGTACTCAAATGATCAATTAGCAAAAAATAAATAACTACGAGCAAGCATGCAGTTTTGGCTCAGGAACTAAAGTAATTCTAGTGATTGAAGAAGAGCAAGGTGATGTCAATTTTCATCCCACACGCAGATGGTTTAGATTACAACCTGGAGCTATTAGGCTTTGGAGAGAATGCCTTCGAATCTATCTGACAGAGCTCCTTTGTAGATAATTTTTTATCAAGACATTTCAATTGCATCAATATATACTTGTGATCTGTCAACCAATGGTCATTCTCATGCAGAGGTGGTGTGCAGGTTGAGAGAGGTAACATTTATGATAAATATTGAGTGTCAGGCATCTAGCTGGGGATTCTTTATATACATTGATATATAATCTTCACAACAGACCCGTTCCGTAGGGTTTCGTTTGGCAATTTTAATGGTGAGGAAATTGAAGTCCAGAGATACTGAGTTGGCTACAGCTAGCGAGGAAGTGATCAGGCCAGTGACTGGAGCTCAGATCTGTCGGGCTCCAAAGTCATGCAGTTTCCTCAATCCTATATTCTCCTCAGAGTAGGGCTGTCTTCATTTATCATGGGTTAATATAACACATCAAGAATTGTGTTGATGTTATAAAACAAAAACGAAAAGCTTCATTTACAAGGAACATGAAAAGCACGCGTTTCTGGGCATTTGGCTTTGCAGCATTACTGGGGCACTTGCAGAAGTTTATGCACAGCCAGGCAGTGAGAACACTGCTCCAGAACACTTTGCTGCTGTTGCTGCTATTTCATCCCTCTCTGCTGCTTCTAATCCTATTTCTGCTGTGTAGTACAATATTGATAATGATAAATAATAAATCATCAGTCCATTTCTACCAGGCATTCGTCTCCCTCCTTCCTTGTGGTGCAGGACCAGCTTAGCATTGTGCTCCTCTGTCACACAGGGGAGGGCCACACTGTTATCCCAGAGGAACTGGCTGTGCGGAGACTCGTCTGCTGGTGCGTGGTCCTTGTAAGACACATTTACTCTTTTCATCAGTGGATGGATATACATTGCAATACTTCTCTTCAATCTTCTCTCACAGTTGTTGGTTTTCCTTAAAATTCAACTCAGTCATTCACTCATCCACCTAACACTGATCAAGTCTAACTGCCTGTCGTAAACTGTGCTGAGTTTTGGAATCTCAATGTGAAAAGCCACATGTTGAGATTCTGATATTTCTTCTGCAACTGTCTCCTCCCTTTTAACCCACTGAACTTACAGATCCCCTTTGAGGATGGGAGGAGACAGTTGCAGAAGAAATACCAGATTCTGCTTGGAGTGGCAGAGAAGACACCTCAGAGAATACAGCAGATGGGATGGGTAACAGGTGGAGGGAAAAATCGGGGCGGGGAGACAGTGGACCCACAAGTGACTAAAGGTGCATCTATGTAAAATGCCAGGTGACAGAGGGGAAAAATCAGAGAAAGGCATGCAGAGGCCAAATGCTTAATGGTTTGGTTACATTAGCCAGGTAGAGATATTATCCACAGATAATAATAATGTTTAGAGCAACATAGTGATAAAAATAAGATTTCTGTAAATAATTACCCAAGAAGCAGGATGAGGACAGACTAGCAGATGGTAAGATCAGACACAGGAAGATTGAAATGGTGGCTGAGGCAAAAATCAAGGTTAAGAGATGATGAGGGCTTGAATGGCACACGGAGAGGCACTTAAATGGCCGAATGGACAAGGTTTGGTGATTGTTTCACTACAGAGGACAAAGGGTAGAAAGAATAGTGGGTAATCTCAGGTGGTGCCTGTGGCTCAAAGAGTAGGGCACTGGCTCCATATTCTGGAGGTGGCAGGTTCAAACCTGGCCCTGGCCAAAAACTGGAGGAAAAAAAAAAAAAAAAAAAAGCATTGGGTAATCTCAAACTATTAGCTTGAGCATTGAGAAGTCATTTTACTATGAAATGGAAGTCACTAACTTATAAAAGAAACTACACACTAGAATTATGCAAATTTACAAAGACAGCAAGCTAAAGGGAAACATTTTAAAATTGGGTTCACAATTTACAAAGCCAACTAGGCCATGCAAATGCACCATTTTCAGTAAAAAGCACAATTGCAATCAGTGTAACCTGGCTTATTGTATCCTCAGTGAATCCCCAACAATAAAAATAAATAAATAAATAAATAAAAAAAGCACATATTTTGCAGGCGATGTTAAAGCCAAATGTGTATTGAATTAGTGGATTAACTCTTCAATGGCATGCCAACTGACCATTTTTGTTTTTCCTTAGTTTTTACATTTCATTTTTATATCAAAGTTATTGTTTTTCAATTTTTGTTTCATACCAGTAACACAGTTTAACAAGATAATCTTTTACTTCTTAATTTATCTCTTGTTTATCCTTTAATATTTACCTGGGAATTTTCTTTAATCATGTTATCATTTCATGTGAACTATCAACTTTGTGTCTTTTTTTATTTCCAAGAGCTCTTTCTCTTTCTCTGAAAATTCCTATTTCTTATAGCATCTGCTTCTTTTCCATGGATGCAGTATTGTCTCTTATCTCCAGAGGAATACAAATTACAGTTTCTAGAATTCTGTGGTCTGAATTCCCTTGGTTTCTTTGTAGTTTGTCTTTTTAATCTGTTATTTCTCTCCCTTTAAACTTCCTGCTTTCTCACAATTGTCTCACCATCCCGCTGTCCACTCATTTTCACACAGGTGCATGCGTGAGGCCTGGCCGTAGGGGAAGGACCTCAACTTAGGCCTAAGGGGCAACTACCAGGCAGCCCAGCATGGGAGAGGACTCGGAAGGCCTTAAGCACTCTTACTTTTTTTTTTTTTTTTGAGACAGAGTCTCACTATGTCACCCTCAGTAGAGTGCCATGGCATCACAGCTCACAACAATCTCAAATTCTCGGGCTTAAGCAATTCGCTTGCCTCAGCCTCCCAAGCAGCTGGGACTACAGGCTCCCACCACAACACCTAGCTATTTTTCTGTTGCAGTTGTCATTGTTGTTTAGTATGCGTAGGCGGGGTTTGAACCCGCCAGCCTTGCTGCGTGTGTCCGGCACCCTACCCACTAAGCCATGGGTGCCACCCAAGGACCTTAAATGCTCTTTACCACAATCTACCTTTCCAACCATGCTCTTCTTTTAAGCACCATTTCACGCTGCAGGGCTGGTGTCCTACAATCTGAGGCTCTCGGGGCTCCGAGCGCACAGGCTGGCTTCTTCCTGACTTCTCCCTTGGGAAGCATTTAGGTTTCAGCTTTCACCATTCGGCCCAGTGAATTTCCACTCATTCATCATCCAAAATTTGTTGACATAATGTCTGCCATAATCTTGTCTCAGCTTTTTGTGAGTTTATAGCTTCTATAAATCCTTTGGTGGGACTTTGGTAGGTATGAGAGATAAACCCATGGTTCAGTCCACTATGGGTAGCCAGAAATGAGTGGACTTCAGATGGTTCCTTTACCAAGAAGACAGTCCTGAAGATCTTGACTCTTAGATCACCTTATATGGGGTTATTTAAATTCAATGTTAACTTTTTGGTATTAGTTTGGAACAAGTGAACTTTGGGGGCATGTCTTCATAGGAAACCAGTTTAACCACGTGGTCAGTATGGAAAGACCCCTGGGTTAGGTCAGGAAACTTGATTTAGGCTTCTGCTTTTCGGATACATTATTACTATCTGCTTCCATTGTGCAAGAAAGTTATAGAGACACAATAAGATATTGTAAGTGAATTATGCTTTGAGACCTTAGAAAGAAAGACTAAGGAATTTAAGGCATTTCTTTCTTCCAGGAGAGAGCAAGCTTTGAATCCTTGAAAGATGATAGTAAGATTTTTTTTTTTTTTTAATAACTGCTATTTTAAAAACGAAATCACATTAATTATTAAATTAAATATTCTTTACAAAACACTTTTCTCCCACATATTTCACAGCTATAAAGAAAGAAATTTACTTTTTAGCATTCAACGTGTTAACCAGTGAAACTAAATCTTTAATAAAATGTCTGGAGCTTAATTATTTTGGTGGCAAATACAGTTTTAAAATATTTAGCTGAACTGGGAACTCAGTTATATTATCACTAATTTCTTTTAAAGTTACTTGACAGACTCATAAATAGATTCACATACAGCACAGACCAACCTGGCATTGGGGTTGGTTGACCAGTATGTTATTCCTCAATTTGGGACCAACAACTCTGACTGTGGACCAACAACTCCTCATTGTAAAAATGGAGATAATACCAATTGCAAACCATGTCACAGAGTTGTATCATTTTTTATTTTCTTATCATTTCCCAGAGGAGAGAAAATGAGATAATATATGTGGTATTTGTTGTAAAAATATAAAGTACTATAAATATGCAAAAATTGTACGTATAGATGTCTAAATGCCACACTGGGCATAAATACCTAAGTACACACAGACTTTGCACCTACACCACTCTATTGAGGAAACAGTTTTTTTCCTAAGTCTCATTTGCCCATTGTTTAGCATGGATATTAAAACAGAACAGGGAAGAGTTGTTCTGCCATGATATATATTTTTAAACGACATACCATAATAGCTATTATTGTTAACATCTATGTGAAAGGCTATATAAGAACCAGGTGAATGCTGAGAAGGAGCCTTCTGGACACAGAGGGCTGTCATCAATGTCGTGAGGGCAGGAGCACTGCCTATGGGAATCCCAGAAAGCCGGGCCACGGCTGGGAACCAGCTGGTAGCTGCTCTAGCCTGTTCTGTCCGATCTTCTCAGCCATTCATTTTATATGAAGATGGGCAGATACTGGATCTCATGGTGATGTGCTATAGTCCTAAAAAATGTAGAGTGGGGAGAGAGCCAAGGACATAGTCCTTGCTAGGTGGGCTCAATGGGGCTGGAAAGAAAAGGGTGACCACAAAGGCTTGTAAGTGAAAATACCACATCTTGAGCTTTTCCTAGTGGGACTTGGAAAGGTGCCAAGATAGGGATTCTAACTTTATTAGCGTTAGGGACTTGGAAAGCACATTAAAAATGACCAGCTAGTACACTTGCCTAATAGAAGTGCAGAGGGGGTAAGGGATTTGCCCAAGGTCAGACAGGTAATTGGAGGCGAAACCAGGCCTAAGGCCCAAAATTATCTGCCTCTGGCTAATAGTATTTTAATGATATCATCTTACTGCAACTAACTACAGTAATGTTTTGGTAGTTATACTGTTCCTTTTTCTGAACTATCGGATTTTACTTCTGGAATATTTTGACTTACAGAGAACCCTTAGACTCTGACATTTTCACAGCCAATTCTTATGTCACCCAAAAGGCATTTTCAGCTGTTCCTGTTTCTTAATCTCTGAATGATGGAACCTTCCCATGATTTGCTTTAGAATTGAAATGCAAACAGAAAAGTTATCTTATTTACACCAGCCCTTGCTCAGATGTGGAAAAAGTGCTGACGGGCCAGCTGTGTTTCGTGCTACCAGCTGCTGCCTGGCTGCTGAGATCCAGGCATGGTGTGCTAATATTTAGTAAAGCGCAGGTCTGCCTGACAGCCCCTTTCCCAACTCAATCTGGTAACAGTTGCTGAGCTGGGACACTTATCAAAAACAAGGCAGCACTGTGAGGAATTAATCAATTGGAGATGGTGCTATCAATGAGTAACTCAGAACATCTGACACAATCTCCCATGAATGGATTGAATCTACAGGCTGAGTTACTTCAGTTCAGGAAGACCAGTTTCTTCCAGGTGAGTGGTTGTGTTATAATTACTTGAGAGTGTCAAGTAGCAATGCATCTATGGTCTAAATTGATTAATTCTCTCACGGGCTGTTTGTGAATCTGCAGATCCTCAATCCTTCGAATAAGAGGTACCAGATACACAAGACAAGAAAATCGTGAGAGTCTGGCCCTGAATGGGTTTCTTGGGTTGGCAAATGTTTTTAATCGAAAGAAATGTGTTTAATCGGAAGCCCTGTGGAATGTGGAAAGGAGAGTTGCCACATGGGTAAGCTTGATGATTAAGGTGTGTGTTAATTGCAAAAATCTTTGCTCTTCAGAATAGCTGTCTCTCTGTTGAAACTGCTATTGAGCTGAGGAGCTGAGGGGCTCAGAAGCTAGGGACATGGCACATTCAGAAACATGGAGATGGTAGTTGGAAGCAGTGTCCCAATCTGCAAATGCTTCCTTTTGTACAGAAGTAGTCCACTGTGGCTTAACTATTTCCTGAAGGGGAGATGACATGGTATCTAAAATCTTAAATGGCCCACTGATTCTTTTGTTTGCCATGATGGAATAGCCTCATAAATCAAGGTGATCATCTTTCCAGAGCTAATGCGAATTTTATAGGTGCTAAGGGAGATCACTCTCATGGTGGGTCCCAGTCGACATATTTATTCATTGTCAAGGGCAGCTACTTTACCATTTTAGGCTTTACCCTAAGGTGAAAAAGCAGATGAGACTACTCACTCTTGCAACTCCCTCATAAATCATGGTATGCTTTATCTAGATGAGTTTATTTCTGAATGCATCAGTATATTTTGTAGTCACATAAAACCTGGAGATTGCTGCTTTGCAAACATAGTTGTACGTGTGAAACAGAAGTGTGATGTTCATGCTAACCTTTCCTCTTTCTCTCAGTTGCCCTGAATCAGAGGTTCAAAATCAGGTTCCTGAAAACATCCTGAACACACATTGTTTTTCTTGTTGGAGTCATTCAGGCTGTAGTCAGAGCAGGCCTAGGGCATTTAAAAGTTTTTAATAGAAATGTTCTGAATGCTTTATCAGCTGCTCCCTAAGTAAACATGGGACTTATCAAATATAAGAATGACTGTGCTCTTTAAGAAAATGCAACTTGAGTAGTGATGAATCCCTAGAGAAGTTATATCCTGAGTTGCCCAAGTCAGGGAAAGCGACTCCTCCTAGAGACTACATAGAGTCTCTGAATGAACTCTCTGGAAGTTTTCCCCTTAATTACTTTGGTGTATGTGTCACTGGAGAGCTCTCGGGCGGCTGCAGTGGCTGAGTGTTTCAGCTGGCACGGAGATGACTTTTTCCTGTGTTGTAGCTCCAGCTGTGTTTTAAAAATTTTGTCTCATGAGTGCATTCTAAAGAGTATGAGCATATTTGCATTTTCTCCCCAAAGGCTAACGTATCTCTAGGTTCTTTTAAAAAGGACTGCATTTTAGTGCAGAAATTGGCAAAGCATGTGGTCCTCAGGGGAAGATCATCGAGACATTTGGGAACTCACTCTTTTGTACTTTTGTGGGACTCTTCCCGCCTCAGTTTCTGCTGAAGAGATGTGGAGAGCAAAGAAGCATGAGACAGATTCTCTTACCTCGAGCTGTTACTTTGTTCTCCTTCCCGTGGCCAGATGTACAATAGGTATAAAGGGGAACCTGTCTCGTGGTTCTCACTCCATCACCCATTTGGAGGTGATAAAAAGAGAAAGAGAGGGAAGTGGGGGAGTGGTACAGAGACCGTCCGTGAACAGAGCGTCCTCATGCTGAATCCCACGCCCCTCGCAGAAAAGGCAGGGGAGGAAGCCTATGAGGGGTTGCTGCAAAGATGCTCCCAAGTGGATTATGAAGTATGTTCCCTGCAGGTTGCATTCGGCAACAAATTTACTCAAACTTTTGTGGACTTGGGTGTCCCTCCTGCTCAAGACCTATGTGGGGTGAAAGGCTGGAGATAGCTGCTGTCCTGGAAGAGGACCCGTCAGGGCAGGTGATGTGTGAGTGTTCCAGAGTGGCCACATGGAAGAGCTAGCTGAATGGGGTCAATGTCAAGAGACACTTCTGGGGGGACAAGGGGACTTTAGGGGACAAGGGTGGCAAATGGGCTGCTGAATGCATGGGTTGTGGAAGGCCTAGTGAGTAAGAGATACATCTGTCCTGAGCTGTAGGAATTACAAAAGAAAGGACCCAGAAAGATAAGTAATTTTTTTTTTTGCAGTTTTTGGCTGGGACTGGGTTTGAACCTGCCACCTCCAGCATATGGGGCCAGCGCCCTCCTCCATTGAGTCACAGGCGCCGCCCAAGATAAGTAATTTTTTTGTCTTTCTTCCAGACCCAAAGGGATCCTTAGTATTGTCTATTACCTAAGGCCAAGCAGAAAATTCCTGGGCCTAGTGAAATTTTCATCTAGGGGGAGGGAAATAGGACACCCACTCAATCCATTTTAAGTGTCAATGCAGCAAAAATAAAAATGGCCTCTGCATCTGCTAGTTCCCATGCCTTGGGTTCCACCAACCACCAGCCATGGCTCAAAAGTATTCAGAAAAAAACCCCAGGAAGATATTTGTACCAGAATGTTTATCACAGCCCTATTCATAATTGCTAAGACATGGAAAAAGCCCAAGTGCCCATCAATACACGAATAGATTAATAAATTGTGGTATATGTACACCATGGAATATTATGCAGCCTTAAAGAAAGATGGAGACTTTACCTCTTTCATGTTTACATGGATGGAGCTGGAACATAGTCTTCTTAGTAAAGTATCTCAAGAACGGAAGAAAAAGTACCCAATGTACTCAGCCCTACTATGAAACTAATTTAGGGCTTTCACATGAAAGCTATAACCCAGTTACAACCTAAGAATAGGGGAAAGGGGGAAAGGGTGAGGAGGGAGGGGGGAGGGGGATGGAGGGAGGGGTACTGGTGGAATTACACCTGAGGGGCATCTAACAAGGGTATATGTGAAACTTCGTAAATGTGGAATGTAAATGTCTTGGCACGGTAACTGGGAAAATGCCAGGAAGGCTATTCCTGGGGTTAGCTATTGTGATGAAAATGTGTCAAATGGTCTGTGAAGCTAGTGTATGATGCCCCATAATCATATCAATGTATGCAGCTATGATTTAATAAATTTAAAAAAAATAATGGAAATAAAAAATACAAAACGATTTACATAGTATTTGCATTGTATTAAGTATTATACATAATCTAGAGATGATTTAAAGTATATAGGAGGATGTGTATAGCTTACATGCAAATATATACCATTTTATATAAGGGACTTGAGTGTCTTCAGATTTTGGTATCTTAGCGGGTGGAGAGGTGCCCTGGAACCAGCTCCCTGTGCGTATTGAGGGATGACTGTACATCAGAAACCATGCTTCTTCTACATATTAGATTCACTACTCTTTCCCCAAGGATCAGAGTTGATGGAAAGTTTAGCAAAGGAAATCTCTCAGAGAAAACTTACACCATGTTTCATTTTCAGCAGGCCAAGTTTTAGCCTCCACATGAATTCATGTGTACTATTTCCTTCTATAAAGTTTGAAGACCAGGTTTCCTGGCCAAACACATCATGCCAAGTGCTCCTTAGAATGCACTGGGGCAGATTCTGCCCATTAACAAAAAACCCTTCCCACTCCCCCTGCACAAGCTGAGTGTAGGTTCCTTCCAGTGTGAGGGTGGGAAAAGCTGGTAACGACCCTCAGGCAGAGCTGGCCACTTGTGTAGCCACTCGATAAGGGGAATAAGGAAACGGCTGCTGATGTCAACAACCTCTTTGAAAAATAAAGGGCAGTTTTTAGATGCTTCTGAGAAGGTGTGGCACCTACAATTTCTGGGAAGGGGTAATAAAGTCTTCGTTTTTGCCTGTCTTTCTCTAGCTCCTCTCTGGAGCATCTAACCACACAGGGCTGTTTGTTGAGATGCGTTTCCTTTTGGTCTGAAGGACATTTTTCCCCTGTAGAACCAAACCCAACAACCTGCAGCCTGAGCTTGGGGAGTCAGAAGGCATAGTGTGTTCTTGGCAGGATCAAGGCTGCAGATAAAGACTGGTGAGTGATATTGGGCACCCATACAAATGACCCCTTGCACAAAGGTGGAGGGAAAACATTGTGTGATTTGGCACTGCCATGTGAATTTAGAAAAAGAAGGAATGTCAGAAACTGGAAAAATATGCATGCAAATATCCTTCTCCCAACATCAGACTTCCAATGAGCTTGGGCTTTGTAAATGCTTTTCTTTCTTTCTTTTTCTTTTTCTTTTTTTTTCTGTTTCTGGGAGCTGAAGATGATCCTTTAATGCCAAATTTTCCATCTTTACTCCGAAGGCAATCTGGACTGCATCTTCACCCTGGGCGTGCTGAAATGACTTTGACATGCATTTGACTGACTGCATACCATTGCTCTTTGCCAAGAAAGGAATAACAGAGGTTGGAAAGAGGGTGCAAGTAGGAACTAAAGACATTTTTGACCATTTAAGAGATTTAGGAAAGTGGAGGAAATGAATAAATAAACTAAATGAGAAGTCAGCGAACAATTGTGTTAATTTCCTTTCTCTGCTCATTCTCTGAGATTAGCGTAGTTGAGTGTGGTGCCCCAACCCAGTTACTTTAATCTCTCTGGGCCTCCTTTTCTGCATCAGAAAAAGGACGATAAAAATAATATTTACCTTAAAGGGTTGTTGTGAGCTACTATATGTAAAAGGCTCAACAGGGTGCCTGGTATGTGGTTGTTGCAATTTATTTGTTACTATTATTTCTTATTAACTACTATTATTTCTTCCTTTTCACCTGAGTCTGTGGAGGCGTGAGGAGGGGAAAGGTTAATTTGGAGAAACATCAGATGCAACCTCCACTGTTTTATTTATTTCTGATTTGCATTATCGTATTCCCAACCACACTTAGGTCTACATCCACGTTATTTTTATTAGTACACAGCAATACAATGTTGATGAGAACTTGAATTTTTCACTCGTTTAGTCATGCATTTGTATTTGTTCATTTATTGATTAAAAACTTATTTGAGCAGGGCATTAGGCAGTTTAAGACCTGTAAAGAGCAGAGAATTTTTCTCTAAAGGAGTCACAGCTTTTTGGCTAACAGTGTCAACCAT
This sequence comes from Loris lydekkerianus, assembly GCA_963574355.1. Taxonomy (NCBI): domain Eukaryota; kingdom Metazoa; phylum Chordata; class Mammalia; order Primates; family Lorisidae; genus Loris; species Loris lydekkerianus. The sequence goes on from CAUYPK010029564.1 coordinate 41,330, forward strand.
TAACATTGAATTGGAATGGCCACGTTTGGGAAAATCTGGGAAGTCACAATAAATAGAACTAATCAGAAATAAATGGTCTAGGAAAAATATTTTGTGGGAAAGATTTAGTTTTTATTGTAGGAGACCAAGAACCAGGCTTGTAAGAGTGGTCACTGGTTCTCGAGGGAGGTGCTGGGAGGGGGACAATCTCCTGGCAGGCATGGAGATGTTTTGCAGCCCAGAGACAAGCCCTCAAGCAACTGCATGTGTTAATGAGATAAGATCCAGAGGCTCATTGCCAAGCAGGTGTTATACTTTGAACATTAGTGGTGCAACAGGGTGGGAGTTGAGCCCGTGGGGAAAGAGCATGTAGTGATCTTTAAGGTAGCTCCTGTATGTGGGCCCCCATACCTGTTGTATAATGCTTCAATAAAAGGCCATGGCAGAGGTTACTCTGGGCTTCCCTGCACCTATGGGAAGTCCACTTCTTTTATTTTTTTGCAGTTTTTGGCCAGGGCTGGATTTGAAACCGCCACCTCCGGCATATGGGGCTGGCGCCCTACTCCTTTGAGCCGCAGGCGCTGTCCTAAGGAAAGTCCACTCTTGCAAGCATTGTACTTCTATCTGTGTCCTGGCTGTTTCTTTTGTGCAGTGACGGGGTGCCTTAGCAGCACTGACAAGGGTGACGAGGTGCCGTGGTGCCACCAACATTCTATACCAGAAAACCGACATCTCTAGCCATATTCATAGATACCATCAGTCTTCTGACTATAGATACAGTTTTACTACTCAACTTTCTTCACCTCAACTTTGTCAATACCTTCCTTTGAGATTATCCGGCATTTCTTTTTCTTCTGTTGTGAACAGAGGTCCCTGCTTCAAGCTCACATTGAAAACCTTCACCTCAAGTCATTCAATCAATATTTACTGAATGCCTCCTATGACCAAAACAGTCTATGCAAAAAACAGTTTAGGAATTATGAATTACAAGGATAGACACCATAATTTTGTGTTTTATTCTGTTTTAACCCATTATAAATTTAAATCTATTTTATTTTAAATTAATTTAAATTAAGATGCTTTTTCATCTGTCATCTTGGGTTTACTAAGATATAGATGTAGTACGTGGCCACTCTATAAAATGGGGAATCTGACAGATGACACATTTTTTCTTGCAAAATCAAGTAATCATTCTATTGCAAGGATATTGACCCATTTTTGATTTATTTCTTCTTATGAGCTCAAAGTTCACGATAACCTTAAATGTTTTCCAATGATAGCAAAATTTTATCAGGCTTTCCAATATATTTGACTAAGATTGCTAATGAATGGTCATAATTATGTGTGAAGCCCAATAAATGGAAAAAGTATGAGACCATTTTGTACATTTAAAAGAGAACTTGTTTGACATGAGTCAGACATTTACTTCCACAGGCCACAATTTTCTCATGGTAAAAATTAGAAATTTATCCTCTTAAGAATCAAATGACTTTAAAGGTCATTTTACTTAAATTATTGGGATTTTAGACCTATGCTCTCCAGTGTGGTAGCCATAATCCAGGTGAATACTGTGTACTTCAGATGAGGCTAGTTCTAACTAACACGTACCACAAGTGTAGAATACATACCAGATCTGGAAGACTGAGTACAAAAAGGTAAAATATTTTGAATATATTAGGTTAAATAAAATATGTTATTAAAATAAACACTTTTTAAATTTTTAGTGTGGTGGCAAAAAATTGACATTACATATGCAGCTTATGTTATGTTAATATTGTACAGCACCTGTCTAGATCCTCATAACAAAGGTACCAAAATCGTCTTTGTTTGAGTACAAAGGTATTCAAAATCATCTGTATGAGCTTTTTAATGCCTAGTGTCAACATTTCAATACTGAGATTGTTATACTTCTAATAGTGAAGTTTTTGAAGTTAAAACTCTTTTTTATTGAGATGAATGATATGTTAACCAGTTTGATGTAAGACTTTTTATCAAGAACTATTCACCTTGCCTGAGCAGATATTTCTCACCAAGTTCCTTTTCAAGTTACCTTCTGTCAAGGTCCTGTGGAAATGTGATGGTTATGATATGCAACATTCAAACCCCATAGGATTGTCTCAACTATATCCTAAAAGGTTACTGGGAAACAGACCAAACGATTAGGATAGATTATTTTTAGGGAGCGGCACCTTAAATTATTTTTTTCATTCTCTTTTGTTTTCTCTTTCCCTTGCGATTTTTCAACAATGAAGTCCATCATCAGAAAAATGCATCTTTAGTATGATTTTATAAATTCTATAAAAATCATGAACATGTTAAAAAAAAAAAAATGGCCATCTTAAATGGCAATACTCCCAAATACTTCAATCTGCTTTTCTATATTTCTAAATTCCTATAGTGAGGAGGTTACTTCTATCAAAAGAAATAACACTTTGTTTAAAAATAGCAATATCTGCCCACTCTTTTAACCTTCAACCTAAGTTAATTTGCATGCTTATTTTCTTAGAACCCTGAAGCTTTTATCTCTACTGTATTAGACTGAATAGTAGGTACTTTAGACTTTTGCTTCAATGTTGATGCTAATACAGACTTTTAAACTACCATCAAACAGAACACGATCTAGTGACTGTCTATGTAGGAGATGGGGACAAAATACCTGGAAGATATTTTATAATAATATGCAGGGCCACTGTATACAGGAGTTTAGATACTACTGCAAAAATGACATCTAAAAAGGTGCAGCTTACAGCCAAGTGCACACTTGAGTGTGCCTATGTGTGTGTATGATACCTTAATGTTTTCCAATGATAGCAAAATTTCACACATACACAAGGTGTGAGTGTGGCTGTGTCTTATCCTAGTTCTGGTAAGGATCCCTTGTGGTTGCTTCTCTCACTGCCCTCCAATATGAGAGGCCAAACCCACAAGGCTACCTGGTTCAGGGACCATGGCAAAGAGGACATGAAGGGTGCACAGTGCTGTGGCGTGTGCTCTGGTGTCAGCGTGTGGGTAGGCCAGAGTGTGGGTTCAGGCAGCCCGGTGTGCCTGTGTGCCCAGGTCTAAGGGCCTGACAGATATGACTGTTGACCCTGACAATGATATACTCGTTCAAATTATTTTGTCTTCGCAAGGAAAGGTATCTTTTCCCCACTCCAATGTTCCCCCTTCCAATGAGGTAACAGCCCTTATGGCTATGGTACTTTTAAGCATAGCAGAACTTACTGTTAGTAGTAAAAATAATTTCCCCCTCCTGGGGTGTGGAGTCTGCATCCTGGACCACCTGCAAGGCTCCCACAGTCCGGACAGCAGGGTCCAAAGTGACTGAACTTTCATTGACTGTTGTGTCGCTTGCCCCTGTGATCTGATTAGTTGGTGGCCCTCCCAGCGAGCCCTCGAAGTCAGTGGGCAAGTCGTCCATGCAGTCAGCATTGGGCTGAAGGGAGTAGAAAAGGACCTGTTTTTAGTGCACATCATCAACTAGAGATGAAATGTTGACAGCCTAAATTTTTGTCTCAGTAAAACATAAGTACTATATACTTCTGAGACACTTTATTTAAAAAGATTCCAAATACAGTTTATGTAACATTAATGTGAAAAGATCTTCCAAAATTTTCTTTCCAAAGGTTCCCTTTACATCTAGGTATAAATTTTTAATTCCAAGAGTAGTAACATCTTTACAATTAAATAATTACTTAGGGGGAATACATGATATTTATTTATTAAGATAGCCCTCCCTCACATGGAGTGTTTACACCCCAGCCTGATAATTATCCACAAATACTCATGCATTATTTAAAAATATACTAAAATTATGAGAGTGGGAGGGCAATAGAATTTACACCAATATAAACTGTACATCAAAGATACGCATGTACAAAATAAAGACACACACATACACACAAATACACACAAAAGCACAGGGTGAGGCTACTCTTTTAAAAACATAAGCCAAAATTACCTGCAGAAAAATATTCTATGCCTTTAATATGGAATTGAACATGGATCAGTCACATCCTTTAAATTAAAATCTTAGAATCATGGCTTGACGCCCATAGCACAGTGGTTACAGTGCTAGCCACGTACACCAAGGGTGGTGGGTTCAAACCTGGTTCAAACCCTAAACAACAGTGACAACTGCAACAAAAAGTAGCTGGGCATTGTGGCAGGCATCTGTAGTCCCAGCTACTTGGGAAGCTGAGGCAAGAGAATGGCTTAAGCCCAACAGTCTGAGGTTGCTGTGAGCTGTGACGCCACAGCACTTTACCAAGGTCGACATAGTCAGACTCTGTCTCAAAAAAAATCTTAGAATCATAAAGTCAGGGTGACCTTAGATTCCACTAATAATCATAAAATTATCCAAAGTGCCACTATTAATCATAAAATTATCTTGTTCTATCAGCCATTCATTACAGGACTCTTTTTTCCCCTCCTCAATATCACTGACAACTCCCTATGAAAAACATAGGGATGGGAACACTCTGCTTTGTAAGGCAATCCAATCTGGCCAGCCTTGAACTCCTTTATTATTGGGCAAAATCTTCTCTGCAAGTTTTACGTTTGGTTTTAGTTTTGCTGTTTGAAACCATAGCAAATACATTTATAGCTCTTCCATAAATAGCTTTAAAAATTATTTTTAGTTGTGTCTATACACAAACTCATAAAAATTATTCTTAAAAGGTGGTGGTGAAAGGATCTGGTTTTAAGATATGTTAAGAACAGAGGTTAATTTTTTTTGCTCAGAACTGCAGCTTTGTCATGAGAGATGATAATTACATGGGTATGCAGAACCTGATGGTCAGGGTTATGTGAGGAGAATTCTGGGTTGACATTGATGGAATTAACATAGCAATATTGTATTTAAAGTTTATTAGAAAAGATAACCTACAACTCAGGAACTCAGGGAGCACAAAGCAAGACTTCTTACGTGTTGGCTGCTTGTTCTCATTTGCTGCTAATAAGCTATCAGTCTCCTGAGCGCCACACCCGCATTCCCAAAAGTCAGCTGGAAATCTCTGTTATCACAGACTCCTCAGACTCAGCTCATTCCTTTCTTTCCTGCATTCCCTCTTCTTTCTGCCTTCTCTAGCCCTATTGGAAATGAGTCAATTCACCAAAACTTGTCCAAAGTCAATTCCTAGAATCACCAATTCACCAAATTCAGTAGATTCCCCGTGATATTGGACACAGGCAGGTGCATTTGTGAACATTCTCTCTCCGTTACTAGTTTCCCTATCTCCTCACAATCTCTTCTCCAGTTTATCCACTTTTACTATCTCACTAGAGCATTCTGTTTTGAAAAAGGACAGGTGTGATCTTCTGTTCTCCCAAGGAAGGAAGTGCACGCTCCTGGCGTGACAAAGCAGGTGCTTTCCAGCCTGCTCTGCTTACATTTCTGGGCTCCCTTCAGCCTTTGGAAACAAAGAGCACACCACACATCCCCTCCCTTCAGTGCTTTAGCTCATGCTTTCCCTATGCTCACGATGACATTTGCCCCAATCACCCTTCCTTTCCCATAGCAAGGTCTCAAACTGACGCCTGGCAAATTCCAATCATCCTTTAATTCCCAAGCCAAATGTGCCCTTTCTAGGGAGGGTTCCCTCCAGGTTAGTCCTCTCTGACTACCTTCCAGATAGCATTTTCTGTGGCACTCCTCCCACACTGTTATGGTCATCTGTTAACATGTTTGCCTCACTCCGCTGGTCCACGTGCAACCATACCATATTGACCTTAGATGCCAGCCCCCTCACAGTGCCACTACAATTACTATTGCTCAGTAAATGGAGATGTGGAAACTGTATCTGAGTCTCAGATTTCTGCTCTAAAAACTTAGGTATGTTAGTATCTGCCCTAGGTCCATTAAGGGAAGATTTGAGAAAATACTTAAAAAACTGTAAAGTTCTGTGCAGAGATAAGGTATGCTACGTACAGATGTTTATTCAACAAAATCAACTGGGTGTAGGGTAACAGAGAGGAAAGGATTCAACAAATTGGGGGGTACACTGTGCTGGCTGTCATTTCAGCCATAAACATCTGAATACAATTACCTACGATAACAGTTGACATATTTTTCAAAGTGTTGATCCTGGTTGTTAACATCACCCTTTCATTTTATATAATTTCTCAGTTTTGATACAGCAGGTGTTTTGTGCTTAGTTTGTGGGCCAAGAGGAAGACTGCCATGTCTTTCACAGAGCAGATAGGGGGAGAAAGAGCTAATTAGCTCCCTGAGACTGCCTGTGGTGCCAGCATGAATAATTTGGCTTGGATGTAATATTTACTAGACCAACTTTTCAGAACTCAGCAGATTGTACCCATGCTACATGGTTCATAGAATAATATTCTGAATAGAAACCAAATGTATATACCTCTAAGAGAAGTCACAATCATAACGTTTTTAAAAAGATGTCAAATGCTATTTACAAGTGAATACTGCATAGGTATAAAAATTTAGGTGAGCAGGGGGAGTTTGTCAAATAAAGCAACTGCTAATAGTTACTGACTTGTGGGCGGCGCCTGTGGCTCAGTGAGTAGGGCACTGTCCACATATACTGAGGGTGGCAGGTTCAAACCTGGCCCCAGACAAATTGCAACAAAAAATAGCCGGGCATTGTGGCAGGTGCCTGTAGTCCCAGCTACTCGGGAGGCTGAGGCAAGAGAACCGCCTAAGCCCAAGAGATGGAGGTTGCTGGGAGCCGTGACACCATGGCACCCTACCAACGGCAACAAAGTGAGAGACTCTGTCTCTAAAAAAAAACAAAGAAAAAATTAGTTATGGACTTGTGAATATATCAGCGACATAGGATTTTTTCAATGAATAATCATCATTTTATTCACATCAGCATTAGAGTGATAGAGAAGGTGTTTGCTGGCATATTAAAGACTCAGGTTACATGGTACCTCAGAGGAGGACTGACTGAAACTGTGTTTGGTCCTACACAGACAGACCCAGATCTGATTGGATAGAAGGAAGGGTGAAGCACAGTCATGTAGATAAACGGATAAAAACCCTTCTGATAATAAAGGACTCCCCTCTTTCAATTCGGTATGATATTTCTCTTGGCAAAATATAATGGAAAAAGACGATATCCAACATTATGGGAATTTCATGATCCATGAACTCTCCTCTCATTCTTCAGCTCACCGTAGAGAAATCACTTACGAAATAAAAGTGTCCTCAGCTCTTGGCTTTCAATTTAAATTTATTGGTCTTATTGCACAGACAGGCACAAAGACACTCAGTGAAAAACAACAAAAGCAAAAGCATACACAAAATAATGCAGCATCTGTATTTGAATAATCTAGTGAATGAGGTTTATAACCAAGTTGTTTGTGAGTTGACACCATCCAAAGGAGAATCAGGGTGATTTTCATAAATATGGTCCTGAAGGCGCTGAAGGGTTGTAATTTATTGGGCACTTAACAGATGTGAGGGATACAGAGATGACGTGTCAGTAGACACCAATTATCAGAGAGTGACAGGCCCTTTTCAATTGTTTTTGAAGAAGAAATGGAATATAAGGAATATAGGAAAAATTCTAAGACAATTTCCTTAAGCTTCATAAGAAGGATTTCAGTTAGCTATAGGGAGTGTTTTCTGGAGTAGCTATGAGTTTGTCCAGTGAGATGGAAAGTTGTAAGTATGGAATAGAAGTCATCTCCCTGGTACAATTTAGGCATAGTACTATCCAAAGACAGAAGGATGGAATGGAACAGCATCCCAATTCTGCCCAGACTCTGACTCTGTCATCCTCTAGAACAAAACAGAAAAGTCTTGGGAAGCACAGAGGATAGCCATACACCTCGGTGCTTCTGAGACTCAGCACACGACAGACACCTTATTCTTCACGAAGGATGTTCTGTTCTGTTGGGTGAGCTTGGATGTGTGTTATGTTCTTGTTTGACTGGCCTTTAAAAATCCTTGGCAAAATTCAAAAGATGTTACCGATGTTTATTTTTCTGAGAGTCAAGTATGAAAAGTAAAGTCCTTATCCAGACTTGGGTATCAAACTATAACCAGAATGACCAACTGGTGAAAGTTAAAAAGTTACTTGTTTTGGAAATGAGCCAAACGGCCACCAAAATGATTCTATTTTAAAACAATAATTAATAGAAATATTTGTAAATCATTTACAAGTAGCTTCTGAAGAAAGTTGCATTTTTAGGGGAAAGTCTGGAGTCAAGTGCTATTTAGTACAAAATTTAACTACAGGGTCTGGTTTGGTGGTTTCATTGTCCTGACCACCAAGCAGGGGGATTGAGACGAGGATTTCTGAAAATCGAATGATGCAATTCTCTCCCTTTCACTGGGAGAACTGTGAGGATTCTAGATTTTGGTGATCGTAGACATCTACACACATATGAGAGCACACATATACTTAACATTTCCCCCTACCTCGAAAGAATAAGTGAAAAGTGCAGAAACAACCAGAAACACAAAAAGTGCAAAAACTGAGTTCAATTTTTTATGACTTCAGTATCTGATAGAGATGTTGGCTTTTGCTAAGGTTTCAGGCTGACTGCAATTGATTTTAACCTTGAATTCATTATGCATTAACAACTCTGGTCTGAAAATTTTATGCATTGTCTTGAAGTCTAGCTCAAAGCTACAGTCACACAAGTTGACTTGTGTTTGGCACATCAACTGTGCAAATCAGCATACAGTTGGCGTGGAGACAGTTGGCACAGGGGGGAAACTTCAGGCAATACATGTCCTCAGAATGCTTCAGTATGCCCTTGCCAACACCGCCACTCTGATATCCCTAAGGTAATTAGCCCATTGTCATTAAAGATCTTTTCTTCTTCAGTGACATCTTGGGACTATTAACATTCTTTTTATTCCCTGTCATTAGTAGTGAGGAGTGACATCAGGGAGGGAAGTGAGGAGGCTGGCATCTGTATTCTGTTTGCCTGGCTGCTATTAGACAATTCCATATGCTTTTTCTCATCTCTTTGTGCAGTCCTGGGATTTGGTGGCCTGCCTTGGGTCCTGCCCTCATCTTCTTAGAGGGGATAACCCACAGCAGCTGCTGTCTCCCACTGCCAGTTTGTGGGCTTCACTTGATACTGTCCTGGGAAAGTCTTTCCCTAGAGCATCAAGCCAGCTGGCAGGATTCTCTTTGTGCTGGAGGAGACACTAAACTTCAGAAAACACATGAGGGAACCAGCTTGATGGCAGTGCTAGAATTCAGTGGCTCTGGTTTACTGTGCCCTCAAGGTCTCCCCAGAGATCTGAGTTAAGCAGAGGCATTGAGCTTCATTCTAGCTGCCGCACTCCCCTCCCATTGCTAGGAGGAGCTTATTTCTCTGAAAGCAAGGTGATCCTGGGCAATACCAGAAAGTGTGGCACGCCCCCTGATGGCCCAGCAGGAGTGATGATGCAAAAGGTGGGCAGTTTGCAAATGGTCGGTCATGCCTCTGGTGGTGGCCTGTCTGCCCTCACATGCCACAGCCCAGAAGAGAAGCCGATGGGCTACACTAGTTGTTCCCTGACTGACAGACAAATGCAGTGCACATGGTGAAAGGGTTGCCACGTCCTGAAAACAAATGTTTTCAGACATGGAAGTTTTCTTCAGGCCTCATAAGATGATGCAACTGCTATGTGACTGAGGGGACATAGAAAATCCAGGTAGAATGTTTTCTCCCTGCCTTAGAGGCAATGCAGAAAGACAGACATTATGATGGTGCAGACTGCTGTGCTTACCGGGATCCCTAGGGCTTTAAGAATGTTCATCTTGCACATGGGGCAGGTGCGATGATCTAGAAGCCAGGGGTCAACACAGGACTTGTGGAAAAGATGCCTGCAATGAGAACCATACATCTTAGAGTGGTGGTAACTGAAGAGACAACCTAGTCCATCATAGCCCAGCAACTTGTTCAAGGTCACACAACTGCTCAGTGGCAGAGCCAAGACTCAAACCTCGAATGCCTAACTCCTGGGCCAAATGTTTCCTGTAATATCCTGCGATTATATAGTTAAAATGTATCTGGATCCCAGGAGTTTTCTACACTAGTATAATTTTCAAATGAGTCCTCTAAGTTTTCACAAATGTAGAGAATGCAGAGAGATTTTTCTCTTTTTCAATAGGAAGAATGTTAATGGAAAGAATGCAAGTGGAGAATTGCATAGACTTTACAGGATGACTTAATGATGCTACTTTTTAAAAAATCCAGAATTTCTCTTCCTATAATCAGAAAACAACTGCAAAGTAAAGGCTCATCTCCACTAATCTTTAAGGTCTAATACAAAAGAGATAAAGAGCTCCTGGAAGCATTTAGTAACACAAATAACATTTGAAGTTGTTACATCTGCTGGTTATCAAATCAGAAATCAGAACAAAAATCTGGTTTGTTTCACTGTGTTTGACCATTACTGTTTTACAGGTGATGTGGACTAATATATTGCCATTCACATGTGCCCATTGTTGGGGACATTTATCCTGTGGCAGAAGGGGGGCATTTAGCAGGTGCAGGAAAGCTTCCCAGCGGAACTTCCTCTCAGCTGAGCTAGTGAGAGCCCACTCGACAATGTGGGCTGCTGGAGTCAGAGCTTTTCCTTTTACTCTCGAGACTCCAGATCATGGGCAGAAGCAGCCAGAATTTCCTGCCTGGGACAAGAGAAGAGAACTGTCTGTCTTGAATATTAGGGTCTCCTTAGGATGTTCCATCCATGCCTGACTCTCTCTTTGTCTCTTCTCAGTGGGGCACCTTTCTTGAATATTTCTACCTTGTTGTCTCATTTCACCTTCTTTTGTCTAACAGTTCCAAAATTCTCATTTGCTTTGTGGTAGAAAGCTTTGGGCTCAAATGCTTAAAAAGTACATCCAAATTAGAGAAAATGGTTCAGTTAGTATCATTTTTAAAACTGAAATTTAGAAGAACTCAAATGTCAAGAATGGAATTAGCTGTATGTAGAATATGATTTGATTGGAGATTACAAAAAAGAATGAGGCTGCCAGGATTTGTTGTTATGTTTCCATTAGTGTTTAGGGTGCTCTGAAGATCTACTCCTTCAAAGGTGTGTATCTCATTCATTCCTTCCTTTATCCATGCATTCACTCAACAAACCATGTCTAGCAAGAATTGTGCTCAAGACTGAGAATGAGCATGACAGTGACTTGGCTTCTTCCCTTAGGCACCATTGTAGGAGAGGGAGATATTAATGAAGTCAGATATAAATAAAGTAGTAACAGCAGTGCTAAATACCTCATGAGAAGAATGGGGATTTTTGAGAGGGAGGGGCTTTTAATGGGGAGACTTATCCTATTTCTGGTGCTCAGGAAAGGGTCCCCTATCAAAGTGACAAAGCTGAGACCTCATGTTCACATAAGGGAAGGGAGAAGGGTGTAGAAAAAGTTTGTTCTAGGCAATGGGAATGGCTTAAAAGACCTGAGCTGGGCACTGGGTAGTGGCCAGTCGTAGCCCAGTCGATTGAGGTGAGGAAGGGGCAATGAGGAGGAGGGAGTGTCCAGCACTAAAGTTGCAAAAGGCCACTCCTGCATCCCCCAGAAAAAAATACTCACCTTCTATGTTCAGTGCTATACCTGGGGAACAATCTTCTGACCCGAACTTGCTCACTAGCTAGTTTTGCTCCAGGGAAAAAGCCAAACACTCTGGTCCCTTTGACCGTCCCTGGGAAGTAGGGCTCTGCACATGTGCTGGGGTCAGAATGATAGCAAAATTAGCTGTTTTAACACTCAAATCAGTCACTTAATGTCCCCAAGTCTCATCACCTCATCGGTAAGACAGGTATATCTACCAAAGCAGAGATGCCTTTCTCTGAGTCTCTGATCCACAAAAGCTGGTGGTCATTCTCAAACACCCTCAGTTATTTCTTTCTATGCACCAGGCATTCTTGCATCTTCTCTGCATTGATTAGTTTTTACGTGTCCATGTGGCTCAGCTATAGTACTTAGTTACTCCATCAACACTAATCTAGGTGTTGTAATGAAGGCGCTTTGTAGATGTGGTTAATATCCACCATAATTTGACTTCAAATAAAATAAAGGAGATTATTCTTAAAAACCTAGGTGGGCCTTATCTGATTATTTGGAAGGCCTTGAGAGTAAACAGGGCATTCTTGATCAGAAATTCTGCCTCAAGACTACACTATCAGCTCCTGCCCAAAAGCTTCCAGCCTGTTGGCCTGCCCTGTAAATTTCAGACTTGCCAGACCCCACAGTCACATAAGCCAATTCCTTGAAAAATCTATCTGTATCCATACCTCTATTTCTGTGTCTGTATACTACGCATCTCCTGCTGGCTCTGTCTGGAGAATCCTCACTAATATATCCTCCAATTAGAATATAAGTTCTATGAGAGCAAAATTTGTGTTTGCATGATTCACTGTAGTGTCCTCACCATCTAGAATAGCTCCTGGCACACAGCATTTGCTCATGAAACACGTGCAGATATTTATTTATCCAAGGACTTAGCGCTCCTCCCCCCCCCCACAGTCATTAAGTCCTGTTCATTTGGTCTTCCTGAATTTCTGTCACATTGCCTTCTCCTCCCAGAGCAGCTCCATCCCTCACCAGCTCAACATCCTTTTTTCTATATCACTGCAGTAGCATCTAAACTGCTCTCTGCGCGCCAGTCTTTTCTTATTCTCTTCATCCCACTCATGGTTGCCAGATATATCTTCCTAAAATATAGCAGTAGTTACGTCACCCCCTGGTTCCATTCTGTTCTGTGCTGGGAGCTGGGTATAAAGATGAATAAGACAAGGTCTGGCCCTCCCAGGCAGAGCACAGTCCTGCAGTGATTCCTCGCCAGCTGCTAAGGCAAGGCTACTGAAAGGTCACATTTCCAGATCCATGGCTTCCTGGCTTCTCAATCTTAGGCAAGTTACCACTTAGCTCTCTAAGGCTCGGATCTGCAAATAAAGAGACTTGAAATGAATGTAAATCTTAATTAATTTGCCACAATGAGCAATGCTTTCCAAGTTGGGTAGCTTTGTGGATGTGTTTCCAAGGTTTAACATTCCTAAAGAAGAACTTCAAAGCAGAACTATAAATGTTTGTTTGACATATAACAACATTACATAACCAATGAAGTGTAAAGCCTGTAAGAAGAGGAATGAGTACAGGAATTACAACTTGATTGTGACTTTTACATCTTTTACTTGCAGCTGAAGTGACAGCTTCAGTAGAAAGGTAAAGAATAGCATCACTGATTATTTTTCTTTGTTGAAAAAAGATTTTGGAAGGAAGCAGGGAAGGGGGTGGGGTCTCAGTGTGTGGAAAAAAAATTATATTAGTATGGACACATGGAAAAAAAAAATCATTCTGGCTATCCTATGAATACCAGATCAGAGAGGGGAAGAGAGAGACCAGCTTGGAGGAGGGTGTGAGAGGAGAAGGTGGAGAGAGGCAGGTGGATTTAGAATATATTTTGGAGGCAGAATTGACAGGATTGTAATGGGAAAAAAAAAAAAAAAAAGAAAAAACATTTTGGAGGTGGTGCTTGTAGCTCAGTAGGTAGGGTGCCAGCCACATACACTGAGGCTGGTGGGTTAGAACCCAGCCTGGGCCAACTAAAACAACAGTGGTAATAAATAAATAATAAATAAATAAATAACTAAAAACATTGAAAATTGTTTAAAAAGAAAGACAAAACATTTTGGTGATCATCGCCTGGAAGCACTCAAAACACTGATCCCTGCATCAAAGACCCTCTCAGTCCACTGCAGTAAAAACAATTTTGGTTTTACCCTTGCCTCCCCATTGTCCTAAAATAAAATTTCCAGTTATTAACAAAAAATGGCTCAGCTCCTCATTGGGGAAATTTTGTCTTCTAGGAGTGGAGTTCATAAGTGAATGAGTCTGTGTGTGTATATGTTTGAGAGACAGAGAGAGATAGAGAGACAGAGAGAGGAAAAAGAGAGAGAGAGAGAGATTGAGAAATGACACTCACAAATCTTAAAACTAAGTCCTGGTACTACCATTAGTTTGCTTAATACCGTTGTATTGCATCTAATTTTTACTATGTGATCACTAGGATTTCCACTCTTTAGTGTAACCTTTCTAATATGGAAAACAAGTCAGTGCAAATTAAAAAAAATCAAAGGGCTAACCAAAGGCATAAACAAAAAAGTGCTGAAATGACACATAGAGTAGTCAGGCCATTATCAACTAACAGCCATTTATTTCTAGCCTTGCATTTCTTGTGCGGCCCATCAAATATGAAAATTATATCCCTATAATTAGGATCGCAAACAATTTATTTTTCCTCCTGAATGGAAAGAAAAGTCAAAGTCACTAGGCTAAATAAATTAGTGAAAGAATAGGGAAAGAATCTGGAAGGTGAAATGCATCAACAGTTTAGTAAGCATCCCAAGGCAAAGTCCATCTCAACTCATCTTATTTGTACCAGTTGCACAGAACACCGTCCCTTCTCGGGCTTTCACAAGCAGTGTATGAGAAAGCACACGGGGGGAGCAGTGGGGCGGGTACTCTATCTCTTAACAGTTTTGACAGTTTGGAAACACAAGGGGCTCACTAAAACTGTTCTCTTTGCTCATTCATCAGAGGGAGGCAAACATTTTACAGTCAGTTTGTTGAACAGCAGGAAAAAAGAGGATGCAGACAACTGTATTATGATGCTGAGGTGATTATGAATAATAAGTTCTCATATTTCTGGAGCAGTAATGACAAAACAAGCTAACTAAGCCACATCTATTGATTCTTATTTTCTGTTCTTTTACCTACATGTGTGATTCTCTCCCAATTAAATGACATGTCCCCCCACCCTGCTGGAGAAGGACGGGGGCTGCTCTGCCTTTCCCCTCTTGTTCACTTTTGTGGGCTTCATTAGAGCCGACCACCCTGCAACTGAGACAAGCACCCTGTGGCTTTCCTTTTGGCTCAACGGCAGGCTGTCCCACTCTTTTTAGCGATGTGGTTATTAAATAGTGTGAATTACTCAGATACCAAAGAATCTCATACCCCTATGCAACATTAAGTCTTCTAAAAAGGTACCCAGTGTTTCTATGGGTACATAAAACATTGCTTCACAGCCTTTGAATATTATATGCAAAATTGTCAATGAAGTTAAGAGTGATTTTTTACTTAATCAAGAGCCCTGACAATATCTACTAGTTTTCGTGTCTCTGCAATGTACCGGACATGTTATAGATATAGTTAATTCACAATAGCCTCTATAAGGTAGAAATTATTATTCCCATTTTATGGAGAAGAAAGCTGAAGGTCATTATTTATTTACCCAAGAGCTAATAAGCTGCAGAGCTAAGATTCAAACTCTATGCTACTGTCAGTCTTCTCCCCCACTATACACTCTCCCCTCCCTGCTGTCAATGGTGGGGGGTGATTGGAGGTATTGAAACTTTTATTGTTTCCTAATGTATTGTTTTGTGCTCCAACATCAAGCTCTTACTCTCTCTGAACCTTAGTTTCTTTGTCTATAAAAGGAAGGTAATACTGAGGCACTCACTAATGCTGTTTATCCGATATGCCATCTCCGCATCTGCGGGAAAGTGATTACAGGCTCTCCTGGTGGTAGCTACAGCCTTGTGAACTGATTCTGGCCAGTAAGTTATGAAGAGAAATAACAGACTTCACTTTGGGCTGTGGCATTTCATTATCTACTTGGACCTGTCAGTTAACAATGTTTGAATTTCTGAGGAGTCCTTTGTTATTTTGTCTTTCCATTTCTGATTGATGAAATTTGAGATTTTACTCTTTTTTTCGTGGTTAGGTTAGGCAAAGCTTTATCTATTTTCAAAAAACATTTTCAAGAAAACAACTTTTTCGTCAACTGGGGATGCCACACTGGGAGCCATGGCTTTGTAGCCCATGCCGCTGTAGTGCTCTGGCATGGAGGTTACCTATGCAGAGACTGGTGAGATAGTTGCCCTTATGAAGCTGGCCCTGTGGCAGCTGAAGAATGGCACCCCCAGCTAGGCCCTGCACAAGATAAAGGGTCTGCAGGAGATTGAGAATAGTACATCTGACCTGCTCATCAGCACCTCAGTCCAGCTCAAGATATTAGAGTTTTCCCAAGATGGCAGCTACCTCTACATACACTAGGTGGCCACCAGGTTTGGAATGAGGTTTTATAAACCAAGGAACTATGGGGTGAGTGAAGGAAGAGCCAGCTAGAGGCGGTCTTGCAAAAGAGAGCCTCCCACAAAGGAGAGATGGATGCACTGGATGTCTATTGAGCACTCTGCATTTCTGCTGGCTTCATTGAAGGCTCCCGTAGAGAAGGAGAGTTAATGGACAGAAATTTGGCAAGTAACCTGATGGATTAGGGTTGCACCAAGAGAGAAGGTTGAAGAATGCACATCAACCCCGCTGAGGCGAGCTGCAACCCCTAAGATACAAACAAAAGGTACAAAATCCATCACCAAGTGGACAGGACTCCCCTACCCCATGATAATGGCTTGAAGTCTCCCACAAATAATCGAAGTTCAAAGGTTCTCCCACTACTCTCCACGGGAGAGATCCTCTAAAAACTGGACCTACCTCCCCTACTAGGGTGCCACAACATTCTCCTGCCAGGAATAAAACTGTATACATTCTCTACCTGCAATTCTGAGCTCCCAGAACTCCCCTCCACTTTCACTCTGAGGTCTGGAGGCCTGTCCTCCCGGAGTCCAGATTCTTGAGTGATGTCTCAAGGGGTGTGGACAGGGCCTAGACTGCAGATGGACAGCGCTAATTCTGTGGGATGGGAGTGAGGAGGGGACGGTCAGCTGAGAGGGAACCACACTGGAGTGGCAATACCCCAAGGTGCAGAGCAGCAGCCGTTTTTGGCAACAATAGGGCTCACTCCCAGATATTCTGAAGCCACACCCCCTGTCTACCAGGGCAACGAGAGGAGGCCAGGAATCTTCTCAGTTGGCAATCACCATGGAACATATCTGGGACAGAAACATAAGCCCCATGAGTAAAGCATTAGCCTGAGGTGGTACTGGCGTGGGTGGAGTGCAGGGACTAGAAATGCATGCACAGAGCAAGGAAATTCCAAGGGCAGCTTGACCCAGAGGACCGCTTTACTGAACCTAAGATGCACCTGGCCCTCAGGGGATCATCAGCCTACAGACAAAGGAAGGCAGGAGGCTAGAACTGACAGCTAACTGAATACAAACCTGCAGGAGCAAAGACAGGACCTGAGGTGCAGGCTCTGGGAACTCAAAACAGCTTCTCTTCTGCAAGGGAATTTAGTAGGGAGAGAAACAAATTCCTGCAAAGTTTTTCTGCTCTGTTCCATCAGTAACATCAATCAGGGGCGGGGATGGAACTGAGTGAACATGCCCCAGCTCCATGAAGTGCCCAAAGTTGTCAGGCCTCACCTACCCCTGCTGGATAGAGGCAGAGCGCAGTGGCCTGACTGAGCAGAAATAGATTTCCTTGTGATTCAGGCAGGTACAAACACCTGGAGTATCTGTTCACTAGAGGCAATTGGGTCACAGCCTCTGGCGCTATCAGTGACTGGGTGTGACAGAGGTGTAAGGTGGGGAAGGAGGCATCAACCTTCTCAGACTAATCTATTTCCTAGGTGGGTCCTCCTGACTCCACGGAGCACTGGAATAAGCCATATCACGAGACCCCTGCGATTCTTTTGCCAGAGACCTTTAAAACTCTCCGAAATTCTACTACAAAACTTTTAGAAGTGATCAAGGAATATAGCAATCTCTGGCTACAAAATCAACACCCTTAAATCTGCAGCCTTTATATATACCAATAACAACCAAGCCGAACAAATAGTCAAGGACTCTATTCCTTTCACAGTAGTGCCAAAGACGATGAAATATTTGAGAGTATACCTAACAAAGGACGTGAAAGATCTCTACAAAGAGAACTATGAAACTCTAAGAAAAGAAATGGCCGAAGATGTTAACAGACGGAAAAATGTATCATGCTAACATACTGCCCAAAGAAATATGTAATTTTAATGCAATACCTGTTAAAGCTCCATCATCATACTTTAAAGATCTTGAAAAAATAATACTTCATTTTATATGGAATCAGAAAAAACCTCGAATAGCCAAAACATTACTCAGCAATAAAAACAAAGCAGGAGGAATCACCCTACCAGACCTGAGACTGAACTATAAATCAATAGTGATCAAAACAGCATGGTACTGGCACAAAAGCAGAGAAGTAGATGTCTGGAACAGAATAGAGAACCAAGAAATGGATCCAGCTACTTACTGTTATTTGATCTTTGACAAGCCAATTAAAAACACTCAGTGGGGAAAAGATTCCCTATTTAACAAATGGTGCTGGGTGAACTGGCTGGAAACCTGTAGAAGATTGAAACTGGACCTACATCATTTTCTCAGAGAGCTCTGGGATAATTCAAAGAAGGCTAATATCCACCTCAGTGAAATCACTGAAAGTGATGAAGTGGCCTCGCAAGGCACAGAGGCCCTTCTCCATGAAATTATGAAAGAGAATTTTCCAGACATGCCAAGAGATTCTGAAATTCAGATAGCAGTTAGTTTCAGAACCCTAGTACAACTCAATTCGAAGAAGACATCCCCCAGGCATATCATAATTAACTTCACTAAAGTTAATATCAAGGCAAAAATTCTGAAAGCAGCCAGACATAAGACATCTATTACTTACAAAGGGAAGAATATTAGAATGATTGCAGATCTCTCTGCTGAAACATTTCAATCCAGAAGAGGGTGGTTATTGACTTTTAATCTAAAGCAAAATAACTTTCAACCCCGGACCCTGTATCCAGCTAAACTGAGTTTCATTTATGATGGAGGAATTAAATATTTTAATGACATTCATATATTGAAGAAATTTGTCATAACCAAACCAGCTCTGACCTATCCTCCATAATGACTAGCCCAATCCTCTACCACACAAGTAAACGCACTCAGAAACTTTTGATCAAACTCCAACTTCCACAGTAGCAAAAGGATTAAAAATATTCATTGGAATTTCAAAAAACTCGATACCTAAAATTTTGCCAGACTTATCAATATTCTCCATTAATGTGAATGGCTTAAACTGTCCTTTAAGGAGGCACATGTTAGGTGACTCAATACAAAAACTCAGGCCAGATATTTGCTGCATACAAGAGTGACATCGTACCTTAAAAGATAAATATAGACTCAGAGTGAAATGATGGTCATCCATATTTCAAGCAAATGGTAATCAGAAAAAAGCAGGCATTGCAATTCTATTTGCAGACGCAATACACTTTAAACCAACAAAAGTTAAGGAAGGATAAGAATAGTCACTTCATATTTGTTAAGGGTAATACTCAACATGATGAGATTTCAATTATTAATATCTATGCACCCAACCAGAATGCACCTCAACTTGTAAGAGAAACTGTAACAGACATAAGCAATTTGATTTCCTCCAGCTCTGTAATAGTCGGAGATTTCAACACTCCTTTGGCAGTGTTGGATAGATCCTCCAATAAGAAGCTGAGCAAAGAAATTTTAGATTTAAACCTAACCATCCAACATTTGGATTTAGCCAACATCTACAGAAAATTTCATCCCAACAAAACTGAATACACATACTTCTCACCAGCCCACAAAACATACTCCAAAATGGATCACATCTTAGGTCACAAGTCTAACCTCTGTAAATTTAAAGGAATAGAAATTATTCCTTGCATCTTCTTGGACTACCATGGAATAAAAGTTGAACTCAGTAACAACAGGAATCTGCATACTCATACAAAAACATGGAAGTTAAGTAACCTTATACTGAATGATAGCTGGATCAGAGATGAGATTAAGAAGGGAATTGCCAAATTTTTGGAACAAAACCACAATGAAGACATGAATTATCAGAACCTCTGGGATAGCACAAAGGCATTCCTAAGAGGTAAATTTATAGCACTCCAAGGCTTCCTCAAGAGAACGGAAAGAGAGGAAGTTAACAACCTAAT
>CAUYPK010029567.1:0-11458 GCA_963574355.1 Loris lydekkerianus
TCCTTATTTTTTAGTTTGTTTATGTGCTGAATTACATTTATAGATTTACGTATATTGAACCAGCCTTGAGACCCTGAGATAAATCCCACTTGGTCGTGGGGTATGATTTTTTTGATGTGTTGTTGGATTCTGTTTGTTAGAATCTTATTGAGTATTTTAGCATCTATATTCATTAGTGATATTGGTCTATAATTTCATTTTCTTGTTGGGTCTTTCCCTGGTTTGGGGATCAAGGTGGGGATCAAGATGGATCTCCATCTTCGTAGAATGTGTTGGATAATATTCCTTCTTTTTCTATATTTTGGAAGAGTTTTAGTAACATAGGTACTAGTTCTTCTTTAAAGGTTTGGTAGAATTCTGACGTAAAGCCATCTGGTCCTAGGCTTTTCTTTTTAGGAAGATTTTATATAATAGATGCTATTTCAGAACTTGATATAGGCCTGTTCAACATTTCCACTTGGTTCTGGCTAAGTCTCGGTAGGTGGCATACTTCCAGGTCTTGGTCGATTTCTTTCAGATTTTCATATTTCTGAGAGTAGAGTTTCTTGTAGTATTCGTTAAGAGTTTTTCAATTTCTGAGGGGTCTGTTGTTATTTCATTGTTACCAATTCTGATTGATGAAATTAGAGATTTTACTCTTTTTTTCATTTTGAGGTTGGCCAAAAGTTTACCTATTTTATTGACCTTTTTAAAAAACCAACTTTTGGATTTATTGATGTGTTGTATAATTCTTTTGTTTTCAATTTCATTTAATTCTGCTCTGATTTTGGTTATTTCTTTTCTTCTGCTGTGTTTGGGGTTGGAGTGTTCTTCCTTCTCCAGTAGCTTGAGATTACCCATTAAGTTATTAACTTTCTCTCTTTCCATTTTCTTGAGGAAGGCTTGCAGCGCTATACATTTCCCTCTTAGGACTGCCTTTGCAGTATCCCAGAGGTTCTGGTAATTTGTGTCTTGATTGTTGTTTTGTTCTAAAAATTTGGTGATTTTCTTGTTAATCTTATCTATAACCCATCTATCTTTCAATATAAGGTTGTTTAGCTTCCATGTATTTGTATGGGTATGCAGGTTCCTGTTATTAAGTTCAACTTTTATTCCATAATGGTCTGAGAAGATGCAAGGAATAATTTCTATTTTTTCAAATTTGCTGAAGTTAGATTTATGGCCTACAATGTGGTCGATTTTGGAGTATGTTCCGTGGGCTGATGAGAAGTATGTGTATTCAGTTTTGTTGGGATAAAATGTTCTGTAGATGTCTGTTAAGTCCAGATGTTGAATGGTTGAGTTTAAATCTAAAATTTTTTTGCTTAGCTTCTTTTTGGAGGATCTATCCAGGACTGCTAAAGGGGTGTTAAAATCTCCAACTACTATGGAAATGGAGGAAATCGAGTTGCTCATGTCTGTTAGAGTTTCTCTTATAAATTGAGGTGCGTTGTGGTTGGGTGCATAAATGTTAATAATTGAAATCTCATCATATTGTGTATTACCTTTAACAAATATGAAGTATCTATTCTTATCCTTCCTTATTTTGTTAGGTTTAAAGCCTATTGCGTCTGCAAATAAGATTGCAATGCCTGCTTTTTTCCACTTTCTATTTTCCTGGAGTATAGACAACTATCCCTTCACCTTGAGTCTATATTTGTCTTTTAATGTAAGATGCAATTCTTGTGTGTAGGAGATATCTGGCTTGAGTTTTTGTATCCAGTCAGCCAACCTGTGCCTCTTTAGAGGACAATTTAAACCATTCACATTAATTGAGAATATTGATAAGCCTTTCAAGAGTCCAGTGGACATTTTTAATCCTTTTGCAACTGTGGAAGTTGGAATTTGATCAAAATTTTCTGTGTGGGTTTACTTTTGTGGTGGAGGATTATGCTGGTCTTTATGGAGGATAGGTCTGAGAATATTCTGGAGAGCTGGTTCAGTTATGGCAAATTTCTTCAACATGTGAATGTCATTGAAGTATTTAATTTCTCCGTCATAAATGAAGCTCAGTTTAGCTGGGTACAGGATCCTGAGTTGAAAGTTATTTTGTTATAGGAGATTAAAAGTCAATGACCATCCTCTTCTAGCTTGAAAGGTTTTAGCAGAGAGATCTGCATTTATTCTAATATTCTTGCCCTTGTAGGTGATAGTTTTCTTTTGTCTGGCTGCTTTCAGAATTTTGTCCTTCATATTAACTTTAGTGAAATTGATTATAATGTGTCTGGGGGATGTCTTATTTGGGTTGAGTCGTGCTGGAGTTCTGAAACTGTCTGCTATCTGAATTTCAGAATCTCTTGGCATGTCTGGAAAGTTCTCCTTCATAATCTCATGGAGGATAGACTCTGTGCCTTGTGAAGCCACTTCGTCACTTTCCGGGATCCCTATAAGACGAATATTCGTTGTCTTTGAATTATCTCAGAGCTCTCTGCGAGAGTGATCTGTTTTTGCCCTCCATTTCTCTTCCTCATTCAGAGTTTGGGAGCATTCGAAAGCTTTGTCTTCAATGTCAGAAATCCTTTCTTCTGCTTGCTCCATTCTCTTACCGAGGGATTCTACTGTGTTTCTCAGATCTTTGAGGTCTGCAACTTCTTGTCTCAATGTGTCAAAATCTTTGGTCCTTTGGTCTTTGAATTCGTTGAATTCTTGAGATATCTTTTGGGTTACTGCTTGGAATTCTAATTCAATCTTATTTGCTATCTGGATTCTGAATTCGATTTCTGACATCTCAGCTGTTTGTGCATGGGATCTTGTGCTATGTCTGACCCATTGATCCTTGAGGGAGTTGATCTACTCTGATTATTCAGATTGCCAGCGTTTTTCTGTTGATTTCACCTCATGATTGTTTTTCACCATTGCCTCTTGCCATCCTCAGAGTTGGGGGGGTGTCTCTCCAAGATTAGACCCCAGTGGGATCACTCTATTGTTGCTGGATCTTTGTAGGGAGTGACCCTGTGTAGTTCCTCTGGGGCTGCCCCAGCCAGGGAGTTCTGGTTGTGGAAGCAGTTCTGGAGTGCGACACACCCAGATCCAGGAACAGGGCTGGAGGTTCTGGGAGTGCCTGGTGCACAGTTCTGGGAGTGCCTGGCGCCCAGTGACTTTGGCACAGGGAGCCCAATGCTCCAGCAGTCTCTGGCCAGGAGAAGGGCTCTGCCCAGAGGCAGGGAGGGCTCCAGAGGGCACGCGGCTACCAGAGTCCCTGGCTAGACTAGCGGGCCAGTGTGCAGGCAGGGAGTGTACAGGAGGGAGGACACAGGGTTGCATGTCTCCTGCAGTTTCTGGTCAGGGCATGCAGAGGCCCGGCAGGCGCGGGTCACGGATCAGGGGTTGCGGCGCAGCTCTTATGGCGGTCCGGGCAGCGCCAAGCTCAGGAGTTTGAGGTTGCTATGAGCTGTGACAACATGGCACTCTACCCAGGGCAACAGCCCAAGGCTCCAGTGTGCCAAAACCAGTCTCACTCTGCCCCTGAGGGTTAAGGCTGTAAGGCAGCTCAGTCCCCGCCTTTAGGCTGCTCAGTCACTAGGTTACTAGCTCTCCCCCGATCCTTGCTCTGCAACCTTGAAGGCAGAGCTTGCTGGGGCAGTTCTCTCACAATGGCTCCCTGTGACCCACAGCCGAACACTATTAGCTCCATCCAGCTCAGCAGCTCAGTCTGGGGCCCTAGACAATGCCCAAAGTTCTCCGCACTTGTGCTCAAGCTCTCCCCAAGGCAGTTCAACTGAGTGCCAAGTCCAAAAACACAAGAACAGTTCATAGGTAAGGCCTTTCCGGTTTGCATTCTCACTGCTGCTTGGACTTACGGCTGCCGGTGGGATTAGGTCGATCGAACACACGCAACCACTTGCCAGTTTTCCACTGTTTTTGTCCTTCTCTTGGGGTCCAGAAATCCCTTGCTGACTCTCTATATTTTCAAAGGGATGATTATAGGCAGATTCCACCAGCCAGAGATGCCTGGAGTCTTATCTCCCCAGACTCACCGTGCCCTGTTGCAGGGAAGCTGTTACTCGGCAGCCATCTTGGATTGTTCCCCTGTTTTACTTTTTTACTTCAAAATAAGATATGTGCAGTGTGCATAGGAATTTGTTCATAGTTTTTTTTTTCTTAAACTATAGTCCGTCCCTCCAATGGTCTGAGGGACAGTGAACTGGCCCCCTGTTTAAAAAGTTTGAGGTAAGGTTTGAAGAGGCTGTCATGAGCATATGTGTCTTTGTAAAATGCCCCAGCACAAAGTAGAGAGGAGGACCAGATGACAAAACTGGAGCTGGGGAGCTAGTGCCCCCTGAGCATGCCCAGGTTAGAGTCACAAACAGGGACTTGATCAAGCAAGAACATAGGCCAGTTGGCTTTCTTGAGCTTATGTCATTTTCTGAAAGTAAGCTAGAGCTTTTTGTGGGTAACTCTCTCATTAGCTTAGGTCTGTAAGAACCTAAGGGTTGGGAGTTTCCATCCTGACATTAGAGCTTACCAAGTGTGTGATGTTAGTCTAGTTACTTCTTTATGCCAGTTGCTTCATCTGTACACTTGAAGAAATGTAGGTATCCTCTAGAGTAGTGTGAAAATCCAGATGAAAATGTGTGTGTATGTGGATCCCTCTCTGGCACATGGAATGCACTCAATAAAAGCTGGCTTGAAAACACTAACATTCTTCCCATTATCAAACATTCTCTAACTTCTAGGGAAATAGTTTTAGATGAGCCATTAAGTGGGATAGGGAAAGATTAGTGAATATTTCTCAAAGCTTTTAAGAAATAATAGACTTGTAACCTAGGCCCCAAACTTCTGAAGTTTTGCCCAGTTTTTGAGCCCTGGGAGTGTCCCTGTTCAAAATAACTTGCTAATCTGGAGGATCCTATGCTGATTCAGGGTTATAGGTGGGGGTTTTTTTGCTTGTTTTTCAAGGTGACACTTTTTATTAAGAAAGAGATAAAAGGTTTCCTCCCCACTTTTGGAGGGCAATATGTTGGATTCTCAAGCAATTCTTCAGCAAGTCCCTATTTGTATTTATTTCTTAGTTTAGTTTGTACCATTATCCTGTATTCATGTTCAAAGTTGATCATCCTGGAAGTGTTTCTTTAATTATTACAGTCATCTGCTGTGCTCCTGTAAATATCTTCTCTGCCATTCATGGCTCAGAAATTTCTCTTCTGTTGTGAGCAATGACCAAAGCTTCTTGTATTCAGCAACCATATTCATCATTTAGACAAAAACAATGAAACTTGACATTGTGGTTAGAGGTACTATTGGTTAGATTTATCATTTACATTAGTCTTTTTGCAGTATGGAGATTCATAGATCTTCATGTTCAGTGGGAAGGAAGACATCAAAAGTCCACGCATATTGACCTTGAGGCTGTCTACCCTCATGTCATGTGCTCATCCTTCAATTAATCACCACGGTCCAGAGGGAATGAAATAATCTGGTCATTGTGGGACCCACCCTGGGGATGGAGACTGAGCAGAAACAGAGTTTCATATACAAAGCTGTGAAATCTGGGGCTCTCCTATGATGAGAAATGGACGCTGGGGAGACTGTCAGCAGATATCCTTTCTGTTGAGTGTCAACCTAGGAGCTGTGGGCTAATGAGAAACTGGGATGAGTTTAAGAACTGAAATTCATCTGCCTCTCCTGTTGTATGTATTCAGAGGACAAAACATCTAGCTCTTCTAGAGGAGTGATAAAGCTGTGTTTAGGGGAGGCCTTTGGGTAGCGGTAACATGAGGCTGGGTCTTAAAGGGTCAATGTTTTTCCTTAGGCAAAGGAAATGGCACAAGGAAGAATGTAGAGACCTGGACAGGAATGGAGTGTCTACGAAATGATGAATAGAGAGCAATTTATGGTGCAGGATTATAGCATCTCCTTAGGTCTCCAGCTTTTGGGAGTCAACGTACACGTTTCACAAATGAAAAGACTGAAGCTCAGAGAGATCAAATGACTTCCCAAGAGTGTGTGGTTAATAAGCTGAGTCCTGGTTTCTTCTCACTTAACTGCTGCCCAACTTGATTCCTTGTGTCAAGTTCTTTAAAAAAAAAAAAAAAAAAAAAATCACTGCTGTGGAATCTAGTGCAGTTCCATATCATGTCCCTGAAACCATGGGGTGGGTTACTAGTTCCAGAAACAGCCTTTTTTTGTGCGGTATGACTTTTATTTACATATATAAGCCCTGTGCCGCCAAAGCTCTTAGCATAAGCATTGCCTGGCATACACACACTCTTGTACCATAAATAGCAGAGGCCTAGAAATGTTTGTCTACTTTTGCCAACATCTGACTGTGATTATCTTTAACCACAGTCACACTTGTTTGTCTCTTAAAATAGTATTGACTCTCCCAAGGAGGCTGTTTCAAGTCTCAAAGCCCTCCCAGAACCCTGCTTCCCCCACCTGCCTGGTAGTGTGGACAGCCTGTGCTTCCCTTTAATTTAATTAGCTCATTTAGTTTTCCTGCTCCCTTGTGTTGGCCCTCGTGAATCCTTCCTTAGAATTCACAGACCTCTCCTGGCGGGAATATTGGGTTTTACCTCCTGGAGCCTACCTGTGGGCTCAGAAACTGAAGTAGGCTCTCCTTGAGGTGGTCATCTTCTTTCCTGACCCTGGCTGTGCCCACAGGCCAGGCCAATTGTAGGGGTCACTTCCGCAGAGGTGAGTAGCCTGAAGGCCTAGCCTGTCTGACCTGCAAGGATGGACCCTGTCAGTTTTTGAAATAGAGGGTCCCTCACCTCCAACTCCTCTGCCCAGCCCACATGGATATTAAAAATCTGTGTCCTTGGCTCAGTGTAGTGGCCCAGCCTTGTAATACCAGTACTTTAGGAGGCCAAGATGGGAGGATTGCTGCTTGACCTCAGGAGTTTGAGACTAGCCTTAGCAAGACCCCATTTCTACCAAAAAAAATAGAAAAATTAGGTGGGCAGTGTGGTGGGTCCCTATAGTCCCAGTTACTCAGGAGGCTGAAGCAGGATTGCTTGAGCCCAGGAGTCTGAGGTTGCTGCGAGCTATGATGATACCATTGCACTCTAGCCTGAGTGACAGAGCAAGGATAGTGTCCTCACTTTGGGGTCTGTCTCAGAGGAAGTCAATATTTCTGTATGCTAGTTCATTGGGTTTCTTTGCTTTAAAGTAAATGCTGCCTCCTTTTGACCTTGAACTTGACAGGAGTAAAGGTAGAGGAGTGAAGAATGTGTTTTACCTTACAGTTTCAATCTATGCCCTCTCACATTTTCTAGAATAATACATCATACCAAACTGGGAAAGCTTAGTGGTCTTCTTGGAGAAGGTCTTTCTCAGAGCCATCACTAGGGTAATGGGACATGAACAAACACCAGCTCACACACGTGATTCTGTGTAGTGTACTTTGCACTTGGATTCATCACTAAGAGAACTCTTTTCTGAAATTATTGGGATAACATATTGGTGGCTGACACAAAAACCCCTGCAAAGTAAGAATCTGAACAAGCAGTCAGGATTGCCTTCCTGCTTTTCGAGCTTGCTCTATGTTTCGAGCAGCGTGTTCTCCAGAGTTGGGACACGGAGGTTACCCACTGAGCCCTGGCAAGAGCCACTCTCGGACAATAGTGCTCATCCAAAACCACAAAGGTTGTTTCTGCATAACCTTGTGATAGTAGAAGAGAAAGTTTAGGTGCTTAATGGTGGAAAAAGGTTTTGGAGACGAAGGTTGCAGATGAGTTCATAAAAGCCCTATAAATACTTTAATGGTCTCTAAATTAGCTCCACAAATTATCCTTCCCCCAAAAAGAATAACAATGAATATTGTGCAGTCTCCATTCTATTGGGTTAGAAATATTTCAAAATTCTTTCTAACTTAAAATTTGAACTAGTCATTGTTAAATTCCTTTTTGTGTGTGTGTAGATAGAAGGTACATTGAGATACTTGCATCTCCCTGTGGTCCTTCATCCAAATCGGGTCCAAAATGGTAAGAATACAGATTCGGGGACACAAAACTGGAAGAATACAGATTTGAGGGCTCCACAGACCTGCTTCAGACCCCGGTTCTGTCTCCTGATACAGAGTTTAAGTACCTTAGGGTGCTTTGGTGCATGTGTTGAATAAAGATGTGTGGAGACTCAGGTTTTGAGCCCCTGTGCTTTCCCTGTGGCAGTGAGGTGTATCAGAACACCCAAGAGCAGAATGGCACTGGTTCTGCCTTCATGGCCACCCCTATCATTGCACATGGGTGAAAACCCCTTTCTCCAAAACATGCACACCAAGATTCTTGCTACAGGTTCTAACATCTCTCCTAAGATAGGGGCTTTATTGGAAAACCTACATCTCGTTAACCACCAGCTTTATCCTCCTTCATCATTTCAGTCCCCTTCTATACCCTTCTGATTTACCCCATCATGAGTGTTTTAAAGACTTGACTTCACGTGTTAATGTATTTGTTGAGCAAAAATTTATTGAACTCAAAAATAATACTGAAACTTAAATTCACACTGTAGAGAACACCCAGAGAAATAATATCATATTGATTGGAGTTTGCGCACAGTGGGAGTAATTACTATATTATCCTCGTTGAAACATTCCTACATCCTTAAACTTTGGCCTTACGTGATACTTTGACTGGAGTGTCTCCTCCCTTAGATGGTAGTCCTCATTGGTGACCCAGAGGAGCATAGAAACCGCCCAAGAGCCAGAGCCTGAAATCTCGCACATCTGCCAAGCTCACTGCTGGTGCAACTTGGTACATCCACTGAGCTGTGAAAATTCCTGGGCTGTGATGTGTGCAGCAGACTTCTTCTTAATCCTTACTTATAGACCTGTCTCCTTACAAATTCCACAAATTTTGTTTACAAAATAAATGAGGTTTAAAAGACAAAATAAGGCTGAGATTCTTTGACGTTTCTACCTTAAAACATTTTTCTTAACATTAAAGTAAGGTAAATTATATCCCCAAATCTCATAATACATACAAATAAATTTCAAGAAAATGTAGTAAACACTATAAATGAAGTTCAAACAAATGACAGTCTAGTAGGAAAAAAATACTTACAACTTAGCTAATAGTAAGATTAATATCCAGAATATCTTGAGAGTTCTTATAAATCATTAAGAAAGAAGCCAATTGCTCCATAGGAAAAAAATGGGCAGAAGTTATGAAGATGCAAGATTTTAAAAGAGGCAGTATACTTTTGAAAAGATATCCAGTATTTGGAAAAATGCAAATGAAAACAAAATTATTTTTCACTTTTCAGATTGGCAAAATCATTGGTAAGGTAGAAAAACAGACATTCATGCACTGGAGAATATAAATTGATCATCTTTCTGGAGGGCCACGTGGCAGAATCTAAAAACTGAAAACCTATTAACGCTGCTTCTTGTATTATCCTATAAAGGAATTCTTTATTTGTATTGGGATGTTCATGTGACAATTTTTGTAATAGTAAACGAGAAGGTGGGGAGCAGCATTGTTTCCAACAGGGGAATGACATTGGTATAGTTTTACTGTGGAGTAGTAGGCAGCCATCTAAAACAAATAAGGAATCACGTACAAATATGGGAAGAGCCCCCACTTGTTAAGTAGGAAAAAAATCCATATGGAACCATTCTACTATATAGGATGAACGGCTTTCTACGAGAACAAACTGTATCTATGTAGGTGAATACATTGAAAGTGGTCTGAGGTTCACACCAAGCTATCGTTACATTTAGGTAGGAGAGTGGCCTCGGGATGTAGAAAGAAGAGGCGAGAGATGGGATTTTTTATCCTATAAGCTTCTAAGGCAGCAGTTCTCAACCTGTGGGTTGCAACCCACAGGGGCTATATTAAAGGGCCGCGGCATTAGGAAGATTGAGAACCACTGTTCTAAAGTATTCTTTGAAATTTCATAAATATTTATTATATACTTTTTAAAGTAATACATGTAGCAGATAATTTGGAAGATATAGGAAAATTAAGAAAAAAATATAACCTATAATCCTAGAGACCTTGACTCAATTACTTTATACATTTTATATATATCAGCAGTGCCTAAAAAATCTGTACACATTTTAAGAAATGTTTTGTATGTATTCCTAGACACTGATCGTAACCACTTTGAGCACCTCTTGTAATTGCGGAAGTCAAACATGACTTGTATTCATCTTTTGTTATTGGTATATATTGAATATTACAATTTTAATACCGTTTTTTCCTTTCTTAAAGCATGTATACATTTTTTACAACCTCTGTATTTTAGCACAGTTCAATGTGCTAAATATATACAAATATAATATATAAATATACATTCTATTTTTATACTCAACATTGCATCTGCTTTTTTTTTTTTTTTTTTGCTTAATGTTATGTAAGAATTTCTTTACACTTTTACAAATTTGTAGTCTCTCATGGAACCTTTAAATGTTTATTATAAGTCTACACACTTTAAGGCTCTAGAATGGATGGTAGGTTTCTCAAGGGCCACAAGGAACAGATAGCTGGACATGGAGCTCATACCTGTCTGCCTGGTAAGAGTGGTGGCAAATAAAGGGCAGCTGAGCTGAGGCCCAAAAACCCAAAAACTAGGTGCTAGAGGACGGCCAAAACCAGACATTGCCCTGCTCCCTTTCATGCTTTCTCTCCTAATAATCAGTGGACCCTATGTTTTTGCTCCTTGCCAACTCAACTTCTGACTCTGGCTTCTGGGAATTGCCTTCTCTTCTGGCCTCCCTGAGAGCTGGGAGCAAAGGACAAGATTTGAAATCTGTTCCTCTCCTGCAGTAAGGGCAGCTCAACATCTGGTTAGAATACATGTTTGAATCTTCTGTATCTCCAGGGTTTAAAGGTGAAAGGGCTGGTAGAGGTGATCTAGAGTCGTTCTTCCATTTGATAGATAAGTAAATTGCAACTCAGCAAGATTGAGTGTTGCCCAAGATCATGCAGCAGGTTGGCAGTAAAGTTGAAAATCACATGTAGGTTCTTGGTGTGGCCCAGAGCCCTTTTTACTGTACTATACTCACCTCTTAGGGTGTTGGGAGCCTGGGCCCAGCACTGATAGTACCATGAAATATACCTAAGCAGCAGTCAGGCAGTCTGGAGCCCTGAAACTTAGCTAAAGAGTCAGTAGGCTGAAGAAGGGTCATCTGGGCTCAAGTTTTGTTTCATTCATTCAATAATACCCTGCTTTATATCTCAAGAATGGAAGAAAAAGTATCCAATGTACTCAGCACTACTGTGAAACTAATTTATGGCTTTCGTATGAAAGCTATAACCCAATTATAACCTAAGAATATGGGGAAGGGGGAGAGGGAAGGGAGGAACGGGAGAGGAAGGGTGGAGGGAGGGTGATTGGTGGGATTACATCTGCGGTGCATCTTACAAGGGTACATGTGAAACTTAGTAAATGTAGAATATAAATGTCTTAACACAATAACTAAGAAAATGCCAGGAAGGCTATGTTAACCAGTGTGGTGAAAATATGTCAAATGGTCTATAAAACCAGTGTATGGTGCCCCATGATCGCATTAATGTACACAGCTATGATTTAATAA
>CAUYPK010029569.1:0-58971 GCA_963574355.1 Loris lydekkerianus
GGGGGGGGTGGGGGGGTAGTGGGTGCATAAAAAAAAAAAAAAAAACAAAATATTTATATTTTTTTTATTTTTTTTTTTTTTTTTTTTTTTTTTATTTAAAAAAAAAAAAATAATTATAATAATAAAAAAATATAAAAAAAAAAAAAAAAAAAAAAAAAAAAAAAAAAAAAAAAAAAAAAATCCAAAGAAACTTTAAAATATTCAATGATGTGCTCCATACAGGACTTTCACATTTCTTCTTAGATTGCTGGAATAAATGTCTAAAGACCTTTCTTTGACAACCAGGAGGATGGATTCCGTACATCCCACATCCAAACTGTCTGCTGTTAGTGCTGTGTCTTGGCAGATATGGCCTAACAACCAGTTAGATTACAGGACATTTTCATAATGAATAGCTGCTGTTCAGGAACAGAGAGCTGTGTTTCTTTAACCCTTGTGGAAGTTCACATGGTCAGTACACTAATTAAATATTTGACTCATCTCATTAGCCTAATGGGGAAAGATAATACATTTTGCTTCCTCAATAATTTCTTTTTATGTGGAAACCCTATTGGGTTGACTTTTTTTTTTTTTTTTTGCATATCCAAAATTTGGTTAAAACATCTTCCTCCTTAGCCATACTGCATAAAAAATGAGGCTATAGTATGTAATCTCTGATGTTTCAGCAGGGAAGGCTGATCCCTCTCTAACTTAGCTACGGGGTTTCCTAGTAACTGATCTCTTGCCTTTCTGTTTGAGCTAGAGCTTCAACCTTGTTGCCTAGTGACGGTGCTTATCTGGATTTCCTGCCAATGAATGCTGGATTCCTTGTGCCTGGATTCTGATTCCAACCACCTGTCTTCCAACACCTTCATCTATTGCCTCTTGCTTAAGAATCCACAAATTATATACCCCAACCATGCATGATATCTCCCTTGCCTCCTGAACATTTCCCATGGGTGCATTTTCTAGATTGGTACCTACCTACTAACTGGTATCTCTGTCACCTGTCCTTTGACTGACCCATTCCAGATGCTGTTCTCATAGATGGAGGCTTGTCCTTTGGCCAGTTGTGTCTCACTAGGTTCTTAGCTTCTACTTTCTTTCACCTGGTTTAAGTCACAATATGCTCCCGGGGGAAAGAGAGAAAAGAGCAAGTAGGAGAGTGTGTAGATCACAGAGAATCAGGACAACACCCCCCTTGGCAGGTGTTTCACCCTGAAAGCTGAAGCCTACAGCCACAGTGGATTACCACGCTTTGTTCCGTTATATTCATTTCTCTGTCAAGGAAAGAAACCTACTGGAGACTATCATCTCAGTGAGCAAATTAAAAAGTCTCATTTTAATGACATTTCATGTTAATCACATATATCTTTCTCCATTCACTACTTGATGCAGACAAGTCAGAGTCCAGACCAAAAGTTTTTGTTCATGTGTGCTGATAAACAGAATGACTGCATTTACCAAATCTTCCATCAAAACACTTCCAAAACAGCTTCTGGCCACTACCGTTGTCTTCTCCCTTGTCAATAAAGGCACAGACGGTGCCACCCAGAGTGTTCTTGCTATAGAAGGTCGAGTATAATCAGTTCCCATAGGCAGGATAAGGAAGGCAGCTGTTCAATAGCCGCTTGTAAGAGTCATATGAGGATTGACCAAAAAGACCCCCCAGACCCAGGAGAGGCAGGAGCAGAACTGCAGCCTCAGATTTTGTGTTTAATGGCCTCTGATGCAATAAGATTTTAATGTTATCAGTTAACACTGCTGCATAAAAAATTGTTTATTTAATTTTATTTCTTTTTCATATGCTATAAACAATGAGTTTCTCTCAATCAATACTGTAAGCAATGAGTTTCTCTCAAGCAATGCCGTGATAGTTGCTTTATGTGAGTATGCACGAAGAACTGAAAAGATTAATGCCTCTTCCCAATTTTGTCTAAAAGTCTCTGCTACTGTGTCCTTGTTGAAAAGTTTCCATCTTATTGATACTGTCACCAATAGCAGTCTCACCAACAGTCAGTCAGGCTTTTGGTCACAGGCAGCACAATTACCCAGTCATGGGGTAGAGGGAGTGTGTGTTTGTGTGTTTGTGCAAGTTTCACTTTACAAGTGTACACTGTATGAGGGTCTTTGTGCCCTATGAATACCTTTTCTTAATAGAAACCTCTTCCCTAGAATTTTTTTCAATTAACCTACTTTACCCCCAAATGTCAACAAGTCTCTAGTTATACTTAAATCACTTAATGTGAAGAACATATTGCATGTTTTTTGGTATCTTTTCTGGCTATTTCATCATAATGAAAACAAAAGAGTTTCTTATTTTCATTAGAGTAAATCTCTTGAAAATTACAAGACACAGATGAAGGTTGTAGCTTCCCATGTTGGCCTGAGCGCATCACCCTTGCTCTCTTCTCTATATTCTGGGCCACATCCCATCACAGCACCAAAATCTCCTGGAAGGCCATGTGACGCACAGGTTGCAGTCTGGGTGGTTCCTACATTCAGACAAGTGGAGGAACTCTTAGGAAAGGGGATCATTTAGGGTCTCTGTGGACCATCTCTTGAAGGTCTTGGAAAGTCTTGAAGATGTTGGTGGTTGATTCTAATGCAACACACATGGACTTGTGATTGGCTGGGTCTAAGGTAGATCCAGTGACACAATCACAGAGATGTGACATCCAGATTACTTCAAGGTTAGCCACCGGGAATAACTAAAAATAAAATGGTACTTTTAGATTAAAAGTGAAAGTAAAAATGAGAATCTTTTCCTTTCAGCTTCTGATGACCATCAATAAAATTCATATATATTTGCTCTAATGAAGACAGTAGCTAAGTAAAGAAAGGTATTTCCAAAGAGCTTCAGTAGTAAGTCCTATGGAAAAATTCTACTTCCAGTTATCAGAGACCAGAGGACCACAGCAATAAAACACACAAGAAGACTCAGGGAGAAGCCAGAGGAGGGCATTTGGCCTGCTTAGCCTTGTGGCAGAAGGGTAGAACGCTTCTTCCCAAATCACTTCCCAACTTTTAGTCATCTGCCTATTTTCTTTAGTTAGATTGTGAATTCTAGTCTCCCACCTTCACAGTCCCACATCCCTTTCAGGTCAAGGGACGTCCAGAGAAAGAAATAGAATAATAAAAGCAAGATCCATAGAGAGATAAAAGACAAAGTGTCCAAAGCTAAAGCGGTCAAGAGAAGGAATTGCTCGTGTATAAAGTGGTGGTGATTT
Source organism: Loris lydekkerianus (assembly GCA_963574355.1). Lineage (NCBI taxonomy): Eukaryota > Metazoa > Chordata > Mammalia > Primates > Lorisidae > Loris > Loris lydekkerianus. The sequence goes on from CAUYPK010029569.1 coordinate 3,210, forward strand.
TAACAAGAATCGTTACCAGGCTGAGGTCTACCAAGTTGCTAATATGCAACCAGCTGGGATCAACAGAACTATTAATTTCCTGAGATAGAACCTGATGGTCCTTATCTCTACCTCAGGTGCTATTTAGGCCTTAGCGCGGCAGAATGGAAAACTCAAGGGATGTGCAGTGAGGCAGTTGGTAATTTGAATTTCTGTTCCTGCCAGTTAACCATGAGGTCAGACAAATAAATTTGCAAATTCATTCTAGACAAAGTGCTACATACCACATTGCTGAATATCACTATGGTCACCTTCAACATCCTTCCTTTGGCCTCTGGTGGCCGTGGTGATATTCAGCAAGGAGGTCTGTAGTACTTTTTCTAGGATGACTTCATGAACGTCATTGTCTGACCTCATAGGTTGTTAAATTGCTTAACCTTGTCAAACCACAGTTTCTCCAACTGCAAAGTTTGTTATTAATAACTCTTTTTCAGGGTTGTTCTAAATATTAGATGAAATAATGTAAGGCCATTTGTTCAGTGCCTGATACATAGTAAAGCTCAGCAAGTATTTAGTCCAGGCAGGATGAGCTATTGTACATAAATCGTGGGGCCCCTTGCTCAAACATTATGAATTCCAAAACATTGACAGCAAAAGCATTAAACCAAGCACGGGGTGCAGTTAAGAACTGGGTAGGCTGTATCTGCGTAGGTTGCCCATAAAGCCAATCCCAATTACATTTTGGTGACCAATTGTCCCAGTTTTCCTGGGACTGAGAGGTTTCTTGGGACATAGAACTTTGAGTGAAAATACCATAAAAATCCCAGGCAAAGCAGACAGTAGGACACCCTAGTACTATGAAACTGCTTTACAACTTGTGAATCTTCAGATAGATCTGAAGATATTCAGACTTTTACCAGAGAACACCTGTTCTGAGAGCGTATAAGTTCTAAGGCAGCAGTTCTCAACCTGTGGGTCGCGACCCACAGGAACTGTATTAAAGGGCCCTGGCATTAGGAAGGTTGAGAACCACTGTTTTAAGGCTTGTCTAGGGATCTCGCACATCCTACTCTAGGGGGACCAATGACTCAGAGTATTTGATGCTTTTTGACAAAATAATCTTGAATTTTTAAAAAATTATGCCATTTTTCAGCAGATGAAAAAAAAAATTGACATAGTGCTTTATCATCCTTAAAAGAGCTGGCACCTCCAGGAATTTTTCTCTTTTTATATGTATGATTGAGGAGGCTGGGTTTATTTGCATACCAAAGAATCTATTTTTTTTGACGCCTGCAAGATTTATTCACTGTCTAATTTGTAGCTATGTCTTACATTTGCACAGATTTCTCAGGGGTCTGTATGCCTTAGGGAAAAATTAAGGTTTAAAGCATCTCCAAGACCTTCAAATAGAGTTTTTTCTTGTTTTTTTCTGTCTGAAATGCTCTTCCCTGACCTTGTCTGGAAAAAAACAAAAACAAAACCAAAAAGAAAGCTAAACACCTACTCATTCTTCAGATTTCCCCTTGATGTTAATTTTCTGAGTCTTCAAACTAAAGTAGGCATCACCCTGGCCCAGTTTTACTTTTCAAAATGCCCTGTTCCTATTGTCACAGCAGCCCTTCCAGTGCCAGCACAATGCTGCTGTGTGTTGACTTGGGCCATGTCCATCTCTCTGTAGAGTAAGGCCCTGTAACGTTAGGAATCTTGTGGATTTTGTTGACTGCTTCATCACATGTACCCAGCACAGTGCCCAGCACATGAAGGTGCTGATTGCGGATTTGCTAAACAAATAAAGGAATAATAAATCAAAATGATCAAAGATATGAGCTCCAGGAGAAATATCCAAGTTTCTACAGTATTTACTAGACCCTTCCTGTTTACCTCTCAGATGATTTCCTGGGAAAACAGCTCTAAATTCAAAAGGCATTAACTTTTAACTTCTTAGAAGGTAACTATATTGAAAAGATATATTTTATTTCTATTAAAATGTGATAAAATAGGCAGCACCCATGGCTCAGTGGGTAGGGTGCTGGCCAAATACCCCCAGGCAGGCAGGTTCAAACCCAGCCTGGGCCAGCTAAACAACAATGACAACTGCAACAACAACAACAACAACAAAAAATCCGGGCTTTGTGGCGTGTGCCTGTAGTCTCAGCTACTTTGGAGGCTGAGGCAAGAGAATCGTTCAAGTCCAAGAGTTTGAGGTTTCTGTGAGCTGTGATGTCATAGTACTCTACTGAGGGCTACATAGTCAGAAAAAAAAAATGTGATAAAATACTGAAGAAAAAGTGCATTGAAAACTATTTACTGCCCACACCTTGTATTTTAATGACAGGGTAGGTGACCACTTGCTGTGCTACCCAGAGGCCACAGGTCCTGATAGCAAAGACAGGATGAGCCTCCTTCAGAAGTGAGCCTTGGGTGGCATCATTGCCCTCTTAGTAGCAGATGTGGATGCTGTAAAAGGTCAGCCTGGCTACTGAATTTGGGAAGAGAAGATAACCAGGCTACTGTGAGGATGACAGCTCTGTCAAGAGGGATCTCTCTGCATTAAGTCATCTGAGTGATCCTTTGTAGTACAGTCAATAAAATCAGTGTCACACTGGAGAGGACGAGAGGCAAAATGCAGCATTGTTTTTAACTGTTTATTTGACAACAAGTTCATACTGTGTTAACAGAAATTCAGATTATAGGCAATAACACTTATGCTGTGTTCAACATTGACAATGTGACATCCAGAAAGTTAATTTTAATTAGATAGTGGGAGGCACTACTCTTTAAAAATGGAAAGTCATAAGCCGGAATTGCCCCAGAGCATTCTGGATGGCCGGGAGAGCTCTGCAGGTTGGAAGAATGGAGGACACACAATGCCATACGTGGTGCCAGGGGCAGAACTGGAACTAAGAGTCCTTTACCTAGCTGCAGGGCACGTTTGTGTCATTTTAAATGACAAAGCTGTCCAGCAATGCAACCATAGCCTTTATGCAGCAGTAAGCCTCCATCACAGAAGGCGTCCAAGCAGAGGACTTTGTAAGAAGGATGCCTGATTGTGCTGGACAGAAATTTAATTTACTTTTACAATTTATTTCAATTCTATGATTGTTCTAAAATTCTAAAGCCTTGAAGAATATCAGGTAGATTTCTTTTTCTTTCTTTCTTTCTTTTTTTTTTTTTCTGCAGTTTTTGGCTGGGGCAGGTTTGAACCTACCACCTCTGGTATATGGGGCCCGTGCCCTACTCCTTTGAGCCACAGGCACCGCCCTCAGGTAGATTTCTTAAAAGATGCCTCTGATTATCAGCATCATATGTTCGGTTTTTCCATGTTCTCTTTTTCCCCCCTTTATAGCTAAATCACTCATAAAACTTGACTATACTTTCTGCTACCTCCACCATTTCTCCTTCCCACCCCATCAACCTGCTGAGGTCAAGTTTTTTTCTCCAGTGCCCTGTTTGCCATGTTTCACTAAGGTCACCAACCACCTCCTTATCAGTAAAGGCACCAGAAACTTCTGAGTCAATATAATACTGCCTGGAGCTTCTAATTGCTGGGCTCTCCCAACTTCATGAAATACTCTTGCTTCTGGCCTCTGAGACAGTATACTTTCCTGGTTTTCCATGTATTTCTTTGGCTACTCCTTCTCTGTTACCTTTGGGGGTTCCTCTTCCTCTGTCTTTACAATGTGGTAGTCCTGCATGTTCATCCTGTGTCCACCGCACCTGCTCTCTCTGGGATCTCCCAGTCCCTCCTATGGCTTCAACAATCATTTCTGTGGTAATGCTTTTCAAGTCTGTCTCTCTAACCCACGTATCTCCGGTTTGAGCTCTAGACTCGTGTATCCAATTGCCTTTGTCCGTCCACTGGAATGACCCACATGCTCACCTTCTCTGAGATCATCACTTCCTTCCCCAGGATCTGACCCTGAGCCCCCATCCCAGATTTCAAGAATGTTCCCACCATCCCTTCAGTTGCTCAAGCTGGAAGTCCAGATACCTCTTTTCTATTCCTCTTATCCCATATCACCCTAGTGCCGATTCCTCTCAATTATACTTTTCTTTCATAATTCCATGGAAACATTCTACCTGCTCATCCTTGCCTCAGCCCTCCAGTCCAGAGCTCCATTATATCTTGCCTGGGATGCTGCTATTGTATCATAAACAGTTATTTCTGGCTCCAGTTTTTCCTGATGTTATCCCATACTATAGACAGCGATTTTGCTGAGTGTTCTTATGTCCTTCTCCTGCTTAAAGCCCTCCAGTACCCTTGGGATAGAGTATAAGCTCCTTAGAATGACTTTCAAGATTCACCGTACCCTGCTCTCTGCTTCTATTGCAGTCTTACCTCTTGCCGTTTTTAGACCCACTGCTGTCGTACAGAGCTCATTTCCTCTCTGTCCTTCTGTCTGCTCCCCCCACCCCAAGCCTCTCCTTTGCCACTGTATCACCACCACCATGGTAACTCATCTTTGTACTTCCATAGCATAGGCGTTTATTTTTCTGGAAAATGTTCCGTGATCTCTACTTCTGCCCCTACCTGCCCTGAGCTTTGTACTCCTCTCTGGGACTCCTGTACCCATGCTTATCGAGAGTTTTCCTAGTGGATTTAAATGTTTGTTGGCTTGTCCGTGTCTCCCTGGATGCTCTGTGAGTATATATGGTGTCTGACTTACTGCTGTTCCCACAGGACCTAGCACAATACTTGGCAGATCAATTATATTCAACAAATAGCAGAAACTAAACTTGACTTTAAGACATACTATTCCACAAATTAATGTAAATTCCGTCTAATGGAATCTCATGTGGTGTGGTATGTGTGTAGAAGTGACAGTGAGCATCTTAGTACATGATTATATACATACACACATATGTTTACACATACCCACAGTGCCTATACATATTGATTCACTTCCTGTGGCTGGTTTGACAAATTACTACAAACCAGGTGGCTTAAAATTATAGACATTTATTTTCCCACAGTCTGAAAGCCAGAAGTACAATATCTAGGTGTTGGCATGGCTGTGCTCCTTCCCAAGGCTCTAGTAGATATTCTATTTCTTGGGTCCTTTATTGTCTGGTGGCTGTCAACTTTCCTTGTCTAGTGGTGCCAAGGAAAGTTGACCTCCATCTTTACATGCCTTTCTTCTCTAGATCTGTCCCTGTTTTGGGGGATCTCTTCTAAGGATACTTGTCTCTGGATATAGAGCCCACCCTGATAATGTGGGATAATCTCTATATTTCTATATCCTTAACATAATTATATCTGCAAAGCCTTTTTTCCAAATAAAGCCACATTCACAGTTCCAGGAATTAGGACCTGGATATCATTTTGGGGCTACTACTTCATTCACTGGTATATATTTTCCTGGCATAAATTAAATAGATAATCTATACACACACACACACACATATATATATATTTGTTTGTTTGAAAACCAAATTCCTCTATTGCATATGCCACCATTTTATTTTTATTTTTTGAGACAGAGTCTCACCCTGATGCCATGGTAGAGTGCCATGAAGTCATAGCTCACAGCAACCTCATACTCCTGGGCTGAAGTGATCCTCCTGCTTCAACCTCCCAAGTAGCTGGTACTGTAAGGGCCTGCCACAACACCTGGCTGGTTTTTCTATTTTTAATAGAGAAGAGGTCTTCCTCTTGATCAGGTTGGTCTCTAACTTCTGAACTCAAGCTATCCACCTACCTGGGCCTCCCCAAGTACTAAGATTACAGGTGTGAACTACCACACCCGGCCTTAGGCTACCATATTAGAGTTATTAAAAACAATTCTTGTGTCTTCCAGGTAGAATCCTAAGGAGCTGAGCAGAGAGGGTTTTACATAAATTCAGGCTCCTTTTAGCATGTGTGCTATTTTATCTACTGAAATATCTGTTTCTTCTTGTTTTTAAAGAAAGAAGGAGTTAGCTGGAAGTACAACTGGTGCTACAGTGCAGATATTTCTGACTAAATAGGATTATTTTTGCATATCTTCAGACATTTACATGCTTTTTTTCTTTCTTAAATGATATTCTTACAATTCTATAATTCCAAACTTGGCTAAACATTTTTGCATGTAAAACTGTTCCTAGACAATGAAGCTAAGAAGAAATATTCCCAAACAGGTCTGTACATTTATAAATCTTACTTATATTGTAGTATAAACTTTTGTTTAAAACTATCAATTTGAAAATTAAAACTAGCTCAGAATTTAAAGTGGGACATATTTTAAGAAAGCTTAAAGAATTTTATGTACAAACAAATGTGTTGATTAAGATGCCCACAGCTCTCTACTACATATTATGCTGAGGTGGAATCTCTATTTTTAATAATGGTAACCTACAAGTATAATGAATGGAAGGCTCTATTTCAAGAGAAAAATCTGTCAGCATATTCAAATAGCATTGTGAAATGCCAAAACATACCTCAAGAAAGCTAAGTCACCTTGAATTTTTTTTAGTTTGTGTGGAAGCAGCATCCAAGTTGCTTCCTGGAAAAAAAGCCCCAAGTCCTATAGATTACTGATTTGTGTCCCTAAATTAATTTTTGCAAGCAACGCTAGTAATGAATAAGATATTTTTGAAAATTGAAAATGTTTTCTCTTAAAATACTTTTCAGAACAAAAATAAAACCAATCTTAAGTTATGAAGAGAGGCGTTGAAATAGAGGATGATAACTTAAGGCTATGAGGTTATATCTCATTGATTATATTTTTGAATATTCTTTGTCTTTCTCACTCTCTTTTTGATGATTCAAAGTGGCTGCACATTTTTTCCAAGTAAGGGGGCTTATCACTATTTAAAAAAATTTTTTTTGTCTAAAGTGTTGATAAAAGCACTCAAAATACACATGAACATTTATTGTTAGCTCATATGTGTTAGTAGTTATTGCTTCTCAGTAAATGTCTAATAAATAATAATACTCTAAATGTAATTATTTATAATTGTTTATTGTTGTGTGTCATGAGTTATTGACTGAAGAATATTTTTATACTTGGCCAAGGAAAATGATGGACTGACTTCTGTTTTTATGTCATGTACCATTTTCCGTCAGATTATTCTATTCAGCATTATGAGTTTTTGGCAAATGAGATAATGATAGCCATGGGGGGAAAATGATGTACTCTAGAAAAAATTCTGTTATTAGAAAAAGAAGAAGAGGGAAATTATAAGAAGAATAAACACTGTAAGGCTATATGGATTGATTTGGGTAACAATAACTGTGCTTTAAAATACTAGAAGAAATTAGTCATATTATATTTGGAGTGGATAGGCTTATTCTTAAAACCTAATTAAATTAAAAAACCTCTCCAGATAGACTGCTCCCCAAAATAGTAAGACTTCCTTAAGATACACAACTATGAAGAAAGACTCAATTTTTTTGTTTATAACTTAATGTTAAAAAATCAGCAAAGGTAACATACATCTATTGTTTCTTTGTGAATTTATAAATATCCTCAGGAAAAATTATAAATATATTCATAAAAACCTGGCAGTTTTAATTCATTTCATTGCATACAAATACAAACTTAGCTTTCTTGAGGTATGGTTTAATGATACAACATTATACAACATTGTAAAATCCTTTTAATCAATTCTGGATCTAATTTTTTTAATTTTGAGTTTTATAGAACAGAAGTCTATAAATTATGGTATAAAGATATGCTTAGTTTGTTGATCTGGAAAATAAAAAGATACAATATTAAAATGTCTACATAAAATTTGGCCAAATTTTTATCTAAAAAGCACATTTTGCTTTCATTGTTTAGCCACAGAATCTCCATAAGAAATAATTACTGTTGTGATGTTAAAGTTCCCACCCACTGTGCATTTGCTTATCTTTGATTTTCACTTACAAAAGAGTAAGATAATGTGGATAGATGTAAAGAAATCACTGACACAAAATACTGACAATACTTATTGACAATAAGAAATGTGTCTATCAAAGAACTCAAAATACACATTCCATTTGATCCCACAGTCCCATTACTAGGTATTTACCCAGAAGAAAAACATCCATTTTATCATAAGGATATTTGCACTAGATTGTTTAATGCAGTGCCCATCAACCCATAAATGGGTTAATAAACTGTGGTTTACATACACCGTGGAATACTATTGAGCCATAAAAAGGATGGAGACTTTACATCTTTTGTATTAACTTGGATAGAAATGACACACATTCTTCTTAGTAAAGTATTCCAAGATACTTTACTAAGTAAACGGATAGAATGGAAAAGCAAGTATCCAACGTACTCAATACAAAGATGAAGCCAGTAGATGAACTAATACATGCCCACACAAGGGAAAAACTCAATTCAATTCAAGTTCATGGGAGAGGGCAGGAGAGAGGGAAAAAGGGGAAGCGGAGTGGGAGAAGGAAGGGGGATGGGTGTGCTCCCACCTAATGGGTACAGTGTAAGGGTAGAAGGCACACCTTCATAGGGGACACAGCTACAACAGGGACCTTACCTAACCAACGCAAACAGTGTAACCTAATCATTTATACCCTCATAGAAATCTGAAATTAAAAAAAATTTTAAAAAGAAATGTATCTATTAGCAAAGGGATAATTTGTGAAGAGTTTTTTCTTTATTCTAACTACATATAATGGGAAAAGTCCTCAAAATATCAATCATATGTAATTTTCAACATTAAGTGTTCCTTTGCAGGTGGTAGTTTTTGGCCAGGATACAAGGCATATCTAATGGACGAAGGTTTTGTCTGCTAGCCCATAAGCACATCTCCTCATCCGACACGATGCCCAATACGAGCAGAAGCTCAAGAAATGTTTCTTAATCAGTAAATAAATCCTTTCATTCCCCTCCAGCCCTCCCTCAGCCCTCTGTCCCTGACTCTGTATAGGTCGCTTTGTAGTAACTTTTACTGAGTTTTCCCAAATTTCAAACAGGTCAGACTTGACATGTGCTATTTCATTTATGCCACAACCTAACTAGGTTCTACTATTCCACTTTATAGATGTGAAAACTGAGGCTCAAGAGAACAATTAACTTCCCCAATGTGACCATTATTTTTCTATCTCTAATCTGATGCTCTTCAGTCCATCCTTCTCACAGCTGCCAGATTCATCTTTCTAAATACAAAGTGTGACCATGTCACCCATTGAGTAAAATCTTTCAGTAGCTCTTACAAACTTTAGAATAAGATTCACACCCTTTAACAAAGAAACAATGATTTTATTTTATTATTTGTCCTTTCCTTTATCTCTCTGTCCTCCTTTCTCACAACACTTAGGTGGATATTTTATGATACTTAATCAACCATTTCAAACTTCATTTAATTTCTTACTAATGGTAAACTGTCAAGTTCTTCTTAACTACCACATATGTTGTTTCCTTGGCATGAAATTTTCCTCTACCTTCCTATACTTGGCCAATGCCTATTTATAAACACCTTTATCAGAACTATCTAAAAATTTCCCTAGTAGTATTATTCCTATTATTTTTAAAATGAGAATAATCACGAATTTGTTTTGTTCCAGAATGTGCTTTGAAATAACTTACTGGGAAATCTGTACTGATCAGAAAAAAACTGGCTGGAAGAATGCTCTAATTCTAAGAATGAAAAACTTTTTCTTACCATTCAAGATAAAGCAGTTGATATTATAATTAGGAAATTCTCCTTTAAGCAAGACTTAGGAATAAAGAAACAATCTTCTACAGGCTTGGAGAATACGGACTATTAAAGGAAAGCCCAACTTTTGATGGGCTGAGTACAAGAAGGCAGTTGGGACAAAGCCCTACATATTAGCATGATACTGGCAGCTGGTGCATCCTCTGATCAGGACAGCTTTCCTTGAAGGAGGGCTGGGGACAAGGGCAGCCCCTCTATACACAGGAAGCTTGCCTCCAAAGAATAGTCCAAAATTAGGACTTGTGCTATGACCCTCTCTCTTAAGACACAAGCCAGGTCCCTTTCTTGTACAACTTACGGTCAAGAATCAGGTTCCGTGAGTTAGCCATATCAGTCATTTGAAAACTGGCAGCTCAAACATGATCTGACTTGAATACTTTTTTTGTTGTTAAGTGTAAAGTACTGTCGAATAAATATCCCCTAGGCTCAGTACTGGTTATCACGAATAAAGGGTGTCTTGAGCCAATGAGTGAATGCAAACCCCCAGACTGGTTCAATGTATTTGAGCGGGTGCTAGGAGAGCCCCCAGAGAGGAGAATCATGTTGTATGTAGCAGGGCCGTGAAAGCACTAGGGTAAGTGAGTTAATCAGCTGTAGAGAGCCCTTGAGACAATCACATCTGTGGCCTCCACACTGAGTATTTCCTAATTTTTTTTTTTTTTTTAAATATGTAGGCCAGTAACATGAACCAAGACATGAAAGGGTATTTCTCATGTAATTGATGCCATTTAGAATCAAATATTCCGGAGTTTCTACCTGAAAGGTAGCGCTAATAGAAACAACTCAACACAGGAAATGTGTGTGAGCGGAAGAACACAGCAGGGAGCCAGGGCCAGGCCTAGAAACCCGATGCCTTGAGCTTCACTTAAAGGTTTTTAGACCAGATATAGTTTCCAGAAATTTGTCATGGGTTTTTTGTTTGATAACTTGGTGTTCACAAGAGACCAGCCTGAGCCAGAGCGAGACCCTACCTCCTAAAATAGCAGGGCCTTGTGGTGGGCACCCGTAGTCCCAGCTACTAGGGAGGCTAAGGCAAGAGAATCACTTGAGCCCAAGAGTTTGAGGTTGCTGTGAGCTGTCACACCATAAAGGAGAGAAAGTGAGACTCTCAAAAAAAAAAAAAAGAGCAAGGAGACACTGAAACATCTAAACTGCCTGTATTTGACATCTGGCGCCAAACTACTGTCTCTGCTACCTTAGTGTCTTGGAGTTTTTCCCCCAAAGTTTTATTTTCTAGTTCTTGCTCACCCCTGTCTCTGCCTAAACACATAGAACACCTCATGGTCAGACTCCCCAGGGAAGTGATCTAGGCTTATGTATGTTGACAAAGCTTCCCGAGAAATTCTGGAGCATGCTGCTGCTTAGAACCGCTGGTATCAGAGAATTTAAGTTCCTATTTAATATAGTTCATATCCCTGACTTTAAATGCCCTGCCTTCAAGTCTACCCCCAGTGAACTAAAATGTACCTTCAGATGACCAATCACAGAAATCTAAAGCATCTGAAAAGGAGAATAAAATAGCACAGTGATTATGACGCTGGCCATATACACCCAGGCTGGTGAGTTCAAACCCAGCCCAGGCCAGCTACACATCAATGAAAACCGCAACAAGAAAATAGCTGAGTGTTGTGGCGGGTGCCTATAGTCCAAGCTACTTGGGAAACTGAGGCAAGAGAATCTCTGAAGCCCAAGAGTTGAAGGTTGCTGTGAGCTGTGACACCAAGGCACTCTACCAAGGGTGACATAGTGAGACTCTGTCTAAAAAAAAAAAAAAAGAATGAAATAGTTGAAAAGGGTTAATAAGGGGACTAAAGGGCTTAGAATGACATCTAGCTTTTCTCACGAAAATCAGACTGCCCGCAGCATGTAGGAGGAATCCAAGGTTTAGAAGTGTAAACATAATAATCACCAAGCAAACATCAATGTCAGACGAATTGCAGTGATAAAGTGGTATGCTTGTAAAGTTTCATGTAAATATCCCAATTTTTAATGCCAGATATTGATTTTGAATTTTAGACAGAAGCAGACTGCCTATGTTTTAGGTAATGATGCGACTAACTCACCCCAGAACCCATCTACACACACATTCCTTATTAGATCTTGTCTATCTGTGCATATGACATAAGGCAACGAGAAAACTATTACCTTCAGCTCCTTGCAATATGGATGAAACGTGGAATACCCCTGACACTACAGGAGTGGGAGAAATGAGTGCATGTTACAGGAGGATTTCTGGCTCCATCTAGCCAGCAGGTAGAGCCGTCCAAGCACAGACGGAGCTGGCACCCAAGGTTTTTAGTGGCTTGACACTGAGCCATTGAAGCTGAGGCTGTAGGGAGATTGGCTGGGATGGGCACGAGAAGGGAATGCTGGGTTGCAAATGTGGTGTAGCTGGGCTGTGGGCCAGGAGGCAGAGGGAGAAGAAGTGGCTCGACCCGAGCATCTTCTTTAAGAACAATGCTCTGCAGATCCCAAGATGCTGGTTTCTCTTTTCTAGGAGCTCTCACTCTCTACCTGATAGTAGGACCTGTATGTCTATACTTCTCACCTCGAATGAACCTTGCAACTTTGAGAACCTATAATTTCTCAATGCCCAAATCTCTGGCATTAACTCTGCCCCCTGCCCCCCTTTCTCGCTCCCTGTCTTTCTCCCATTACCAACTGAATAAGGCCACATCCCCCCCACACATTATCTCAAACACACTGTACGTTAATTGACATATCTAGATTGCTACTTTGCTTTTATTCACCAACATAACAGGAAAGATTTCCTTTCCAAACGTGTGGAAACTGACAGGGATGAAAAGACTTTTTTAATGGTCAAGAGAGACTATTGTTTTCTCTCGGTCTACAAGGCCTCTGAGTCTGTCAGAGCAAGAGATTAACCCATCAGCAAGGAATTACTGTTAGCAAAGCCTTCTTTCTTGTCACACAAATCCCTGATCTCTGCGGGGTTTTGATAATTTATTTTGGAATTTGTTTTCTAGTAGAGGTTGAGCTCTTTATACAATTAGATGTGTTTCTCATGACCAAAGTATAAAGCAAATAGTTGTAAGTAGCTAATATTTTCTTACACACTTTTATAAGTGTTTCCCCCGAAGAAATAGAAGGATCCGCCGTGCAATGAGATTTACCTTTATGACTCCAAGCCTCTCCTTAAGAAGGAATCCATCCTTGTAAATGTTCATTACATTTAATTCTCCATAGAGCCTGACCTCACAATTAATAAAGAAATAAACAAAATGTTACACAGTAATTGGGTACATTCGAGCCCTGATCTCAGCTTACCTTTTTTTCTTTTTCTTACTGCGTGACTTTAATTACTTCTGAACTTCCTCATCTTAAACCCAGCATAACATCTATTCAATAGTGTTGCTCTGAGGATTAAGTGAGATGAAATATGTAAAGCTCTTAGCATACTGTCAGGTATTTGAGAAATATTAGCTTCTTTCCTTTGTCCCTATTTTATTGAATAGTTGATTCCATGCTTGGTCATTACCTCAGGTGCTAAGCTGAAGAAATCATATAGGCAAAATTTTTGGATGTGTTAGGCAATATCACAGTATCTTACTTGCAAGGTTTACAGATCCCTTCAAACAGAACTCACCCCACTGTGGTTTGTAGACACTGCTGATTGGAAATATTCTATAGGCTTCCATCCTGATTAAGACAGAGCCTACTACAAAGACATCTGTGTTGCTCCCCATGCTCACTGAATTTTCTGTGGATGCTTACATAGCATTGTGTTCAAAAATCTTATGCCTAAAACCAGGCACCAGCTAAAGCCTTGTAACATTTTAATCCAAAAGGCAGATCCGGTTGACATGTTTATATCACACTGGTTAACATAGCCTTCCTGGCAATTTCACAGTCATTGTGTTGAGACATTTACATTCTACATTTACTAAGTTTCACGTATACCATTGTAAGGTGCACCACAAGTGTATTCTCACCAATCTCCCTCCTTCCACCCCCCTCACCCCTCCCTCCCCTCCCTTTCCCCCCTCCCCCTATTCCTAGGTTGCAGATGGGTTGTGAAACTAATGTATGATGCCCCATGATCATACCATTGTACATAGCTATGATTTAATAAAAACAAAAAACAAAAAACGAAAGGCAGATCCAAACTTGTGTGAGTGAACAGCTGCAATGTACAGTTTCCCCTGCATTTGCTATCAAAGTTTTCATTTATTTTTAAAATGTACTTTGAAAACTTTCTTCCAAATCGTAAGAGCTACAGAGCTGAAAGGATAAAATTGCCTGAGAAGTCTTATTGCTAGACCCAGTAGCTCACAACCTTAGCTCCCACTCGTTGCAGCTGAGGAATAGCCTCTCCTATCTTGAACTGATTAATCAGGCATTTGTCTCCAAATTTCTACACTAAAAATTATGTTTAAAAAAATGTTGAAGATCGTTTATCAACTACCTTCTGCAGAAGATGACTTTCTCGTCTATCACACACATTCCTCACGTGCCAGTATGAATAGATAGAATTTGGTTATACTAATAGTCAATGTTTAAATTAGTATAAACATGCAGATGACGTTGATAGCTGGGCCATGTAGCATACTAAGATTACTGTTCCTTTCTTGAAAACGTTTTAGTTTCCTTATTAACTAAGTGGGGGATGGTTGCTTGTGTTTTTCACCCTCTTTAAGACTCTGTTTTCTCCAAACTGCTTTTCCTTCCATTTTGGCTACTGTTTTTGACATGTGAGGCCACCATCCAAACCCACTGGAATACTGGAGGTCTATAGAGCTTGCCAACTCAGGGCTTCAGTGAGAAGAAGCAGGCTGGAGCGCTCCTTGGGGGAACTTGGATGTTTGTACCCTTAAATTTTTTCCTCTTCAGAGAATCGGTTACACCAAGATGTCTCCTGTAGTCTCTTGCTAAGTGTCTCAACCCTCGAAATGTGTTTTACCCTCTGATGAAAAGAAATCTCTAAGTTTCAGTCAGGATAGGGAGAGACATTAGCCTGCTGCAGTAATTTAGGGTGCAAAATACTCTGAACTCAGAATCTCAGGACTAAAAAACCAAACCACAGCAAGATTGCAGGTTATATGATATGTGTTCATACCATAAAAGAGCACAGAAGCTAAGGTACTTTCATTTATTAGCATTTTGCTTTATTTTTTTACATTAATGATATTAAATGATGCCTGACGTCCATTAAGGTGAACTTTAGGAGTGGTTGGGTTCTATTTTGGCTTTATTTCTTTTTAAAATACCTTTTTAGTTTCATTGTAAGATAAGCAATTTATTTACTGTAAGACAAACTATGTATTCAAAGTGAGGCTTTACACCTTTTATCACGTACTCTTTCTTGAGTTGTGCTGCCTGGAAGCATTTACTCATATTTTATTTTAACAAAGCACGGTAGAGTAAATTCATTGTGAAGTAGGAGTAGGGGTGGTTTGTATTTTCAGACACAGAACTCTAATGAATAATGTACATTTTGAAAAAGACTTCTGTTTTTAGTACTTTAATTCATAACTACCTTCTTGGCTCATAAAACCCTCATTCTGCTTTTAAAGTACATATTTAGTTACATAAGTATATCCCACAAATGGCTAAACTTTAGTAAATCATAAAAATAAATATATTTCCTAGTTACGTAGCTTGATAGAGGGCTTAAATATTGCTCAACATGGTTAGGATGCATAACTTTGGGGATTTATTTTACAGAGTGATGACTAAAGTAAATAATGAGGTATTGTGCACTTGAAAATTGCCGAGAGTGGATTTTAAATATTCCTACCACAAAAATGGTAACTACGGAAAGTGTTGTTAATTAGCTTGATTGTGGTAATAATTTCCGATGTATGCATAAATCAAAACATCATGTTGTACACTGTAAATATATAAAATTTTTATGTCAATTATCTCTCGATAAACTCGGGGGGGAAACAAAACAAAATAACATAATGACAAAAATGATGATGAGTGTTAGAACTGAGAATAAAAAATAATGATTTCACGAGGCTGTATATGAGGCTTGACCAAAACTCCTGATCTGTTTTTAAAAATCTATAGTGCTTTTGATTTAAAAGAAACGAACAAGAAAAAATCTTCAAGGCATGAAATACAAAAAACATATAAAAGATAAACTGAAAGAAGAAAGACCAACAAAACATTAATTTTCTTTATAAACAAAGAGTTCTTATGTATCAGTAAGAAAAGGTTCTACAATACTCAATAAATCTTCTGAAAAGATAATAAGCATCATTTATTACGTAAGAAAGCCAAATTAAAATTATGCTTATATACCATCTTCATTTATCAAAGATTTTCTTGATACATCATGTTGGCTAAAGATTGAAAAACAGGTATATTGATAATCCTTCTTAGTAAATTAGAAAATCTCTTTGTAGAGAAATTTGATGATATTCTTCATAACTTCAAATGCACTTATCATTTTATGGAGAAAATACCCTACAGGTACAAATGTTATATATGAGTAAAGATTTACATAAGGATATTTATTACAATATTGTTCACATTAGCAAATTAAGCAACCTACTTGTCCATCAAGAGTAGACTGATAAACTTGTTAGGGGAGACTAAATCCTACTTAAATTACTGTTTTTTAAAATGAAACAGAATTTACTAATTTGGAAAATCTGGGGAAATTTTATTTATGGCAGAAAATGAAATTCATGATATATTATCTATGCAGAGGGTGCTAAAAATGTAGACACATTTTAAGGAAGGGGGAAAAACTGTATTAAAACTGTAGTACTCAAGTCACATTTGACTTTTGCAATTATAAGAGGGGTTCAAACGTGACCTATATTCATCTTTTGTTATTGGTACATACTGAGTATTACAATTTTAATACAGTTTTTTTCCTTTCTTAAAATGTGTGTAAAATTTTTTGGCACCCTCTACGTTAACTGTTGGGTAAAAAAGATAACGGGGTAAGGGAGATACACATATATATGTTTTAAGAGGGATAGAACTTTTTGGATATGGTCATTTATCCACTTAATTCAACAAATACTTATTGAATGCCAATACGATATGTTTTAAGCATATAAAACATATGGTAAAATACCCAACATCTCAGTCCTCATGCAACTTGCTTTCTAGAGTGGAAGAGAGAGAAGAGAAAAAATCGTAATTAATAAGTGAATTATATATATGTTAGAAGGGGATGAAATCTATGATAGAAAAAATAAAACATGATATGGGATTTGAGAATCTAAGTGAGTTGTAATTTTAAATATAGTAGTCAAGGTTAGTCTTATTGAAAGAAGTGCAGCCTAAGATACCAAAAAAACAAAAACAAAACAAAAACAAAAACAAAAAGAACTGGTAATGATGTTTTTTAGAAGGGTACCTGAAATTCTGATCCAGAGGGATGGAATATAGTTTTATACACTGTTTGAAATGTTATTGTTAAGTGTTTTGAGGTTAAAGAGACCATTGATAACATAATTAGTTGGTTAGCCCGTATAGTTTTATACACTGTTTGAAATGTTATTGTGTAATTCCATTAACTTTTAAAAAGCAATGAGATTATTCACATACACAAATTGCTCAAAGTAAAGAAAGTTATGCTAATGTATTCAATACTTTCTCTATTCAATCTATATTTTCCTCCAAACTTACATAAACATAGTAGACAAACATGAGCCTAATTGTTATGCACTGTAACTCCCCTAAACTACAGGACACTTTTTGTAGTTACAATGATGTTGGTGGGTATTTTGTCCCTGGAATTGAACTAGAAAATCTGACCCATTTTTGCTCCTGACTTTTAAGGCCAATAGCTATTTAATTATTATGCCACACGAATTATTTGGCTACTTTTTACTGAGGGGAATATACAAAAAAATACTCAACAGAGCAAACATAATCAAATTGAAATTGAACTCATGCTGCCTGTAAGGTTTTACTTTGGAATACATGTGTTTTATAAAAACGTTGATTACTTTAATTGTAAATCATTGCTTCATATTTCAAAGGCAATTTAATGATAACAAATCTATGGTTTTCTTTAGAGAATCAATGACATTGGTTGATTACTTTGTGTAGAAAGCTTGTTTGTGGACACAATTGTCTATTTAACCTCAAAACACTTAACACCTAAAGAAGCCTAAATATGAACATCAATATACACTTGACTCTCAAATAACCCAGGTTTCAAACACATGGTCCACTTCTATGCAGACTTTCTTCCACCTCCAACACCTGAGACAGTGAGAACAACCCCTTGTCTTCCTCCTCAGCCCACTCACCATGGAGGCAATGGTGAAGATGGAGACCTTTATCATGGTCCAGTCCACATAATGAATAGTATAGATATTTTCTCTTCCTTATGATTTTGTTGATAACATTTACTTTTTTCTAGCTTACTTTATTGTATGAAAATAGTATGTAGTATGTATAACATATAAAATATGTGCTAATCAACTAATTATGATATCAGTAAGGTTTCTGATTAACAGTTAAGTTTGGGGGAAGTCAGAAGTTAACATGTAGATTTTCAATTATATAGGGTGTTGGGGTCCCTAACCCTTGCATAGTTCAAGGGTCAAATGTAATCAGAAAAGGATGTGGGAAGCCTGAGGTAAGGAATTTGCTTGTTTCAGAGGAGAGTACATTCCCTACTTGCCTACAGAGAGAAAAGAAATGAGGCTTAGATTTCTCTTTTTAATGAAGAGAAGGAAGAAAAAAAATGGGGGAAGAGATGAAGAAGGGTTTGTCAGAGGAATGATGGAGCAAAATTAGCTTTCGGAAGTGGCTTACCTAAAAACAAGGGAGTAATTAAAGGAAAACATGTAACAGTTGTCCTCAATACGTCTTGTTGTGGGACTGAGTTTATGAATGAATGACTCATGTGTCCAAAACAAAAGCTGAAGTCTCTGTAAGGCTTGATGAACAGGAGCCCCCAGATCCAAGCTAGCCTTGAAATAACTTCTACCCTGATGGCTGGTCTGACTGAGGAAGGCTGCACTTGAGGGGAGGCAGAACTTGGAGGACAATGATGGACCAAGCCTAGAGGGACTGTTGCCCAGAGGACTGTGTACCTAACCATGAACTTGCTGAGCACAGAAAGTCAAGGAGAGAGGGCTTGGGAACATAGATGAAGGCTCCTGAGAAGGCACTAGTGTGCTATTGCAATATTTAATTGTTATTTCACTGATAAGGAAATGAACCAATTAATATTTTTGATAACAGAATCTAAAGCTTCAATGGAGAGACTAGAATTGACTTTCATTTGTTTCGAAAGCATTTTTAAAAGCAGTACATGGATTATACATAAATGCCACTTCCTGTACAAATGGAACCAAATCAATCTGATCGTTGCTTTCTGAATAATGCATATTAACAGCATGAGACAAAGTAGGCAGTGCTCTCCACTTGTTGGCAACAAAAATTAGAAAAATATCTTCATGAGCATGGTAAAAACCATTCTTTAGGCATAAAAAAGCAGACCAATAAATTATTTTTGGAAGCATCTGCAAATGTGTTGAGGGAGAAATGACACAAGAAGCATTTGTTCCACATCCTTAAATTTGCAGATTAGGAAAAATATTAACTGTTGAAATGTGACATAAAACTGCCATCAGTAAATGTAATCAAATTACAAATTGGATTATAAGTCAGAAGGCAGGGACAAAATGCAAATTTGTCATTAAGATGACAAGTAAACATCCACTGTTATAAAAACAAAGTGATCTGTGTCTCAATCTGCAACTTTTTAGATGAATCTGATAATTATGTTAGCTATTAACTAGATTAGAAAGAATTTGATTTAATATTAGAGATAGTTAATTTCACACTTCTGCACGTAATGATTTTTTTTCCATTTTGTACTTCTAAAATGAGATGGAAAACCTACAATGAGATCAGAAACATTTATTAACTTTTCAGTCTTTGAGATGATCACTCCATTTTATAGAAATAAAAAGCTGGGCTCGGCGCCCATAGCACAGTGGTTACGGCGCCAGCCACATGCGTCGAGGGTGGTGGGTTCAAACTTGGCCCAGGCCAGCTAAACAAAAATGACAACTGTAACAGAAAATAGCTGGGTGTTGCGGTGGGTGTCTGTAGTCCCAGCTACTTGGGAGGCTGAGGCAAGAGAATTGCTTAAGCCCAAGAGTTTGAGGTTGCTGTGAGCTGTGATGCCACAGTACTCTACCGAGGCGACATAGTAAGACTCTGTCTTAAAAATAATAAATAAATAAATAAATAAATAAGAAACTATATTCAAGAACAATTCCAATGAAATGGAAGAGGCTGGTGTAGGAGGAAGAAGTGGGGTAGAATAAGGAAGAAGGGCAAGCCTCATGGTGAGTGTCCCCGTATTAAAGTAACATAACACTAACTGCTGTGACAACCCTCCAAATTTAACACATAACAGGCCCACATGGGTGTTCCTGGACAGCAAGTGAGTGATTTTCTCATGGGTGATGATTCAGGGACTCAGGCTTATTCTACCCTGTAGCTCTGCTGTCCTGGAGAACCTTAGAGCCAACAGGAGAAAGACCACTGACAAGGTACATCTACCTCCTTGAACTTCAGCCTGGAAGCACCACATATCCCTTGTAGCATATTTTATCAATGAGAACTGGTTACAGGACAACATGTGGGTGGAAATAGGGCTGGAGAATGCAGCCCTGTTTGTAAAACTGTATCCTAGCAACAACTCCACACCATGGAAAGGGGTGCATTCGTTTTTGGTGGCCAGCAAGCTCTTATTACTTCCTAACCAATGCATGCAAGTGAAATCAGGTTAAAAGAAATGGCAAGCTGCCTTTGAAGAGAAAAGAAGCTACCAAAAGGCATTATGCATCCAATAGGACAGCTTTGGTCCCACCTTGCTGGTAGCAAGTAGATAAGATTGCACACAAATTGCCTTTCAGCTTCAGAACTTTCTAGAATAGAGCTGGAGAGAAGCCCCTCTTTCTCTCCAGCTCTATCCTTCCTTCTTTTTACTTCTAACAAATGCACCAGACCCAGGAGTAATTTCCCATTTATAATGGGTGCTTTCATACCCATCCATCTGAACTAGAATTTGGTTGGTTAATTAAAAAAAAAAAAAGCAAAGCAGGGAATCATGTAAAAAATGGTAAGTACAAACTTTAAACATTCTATTTAACTTAAAACGTGTAAATATACATTCATTCCCTAAGCTTTTGATGTACATCCAAGTAATTCCCTTTGGATACAAATCTGCTGATGGGAGTTGTGGGCTCTCCTTTTTGCATAAACTATACCTAAAATGTACTGTCTGCAATTTCCAGTTTCAGTTTCTTGAAAGTGGAGCAAGACACTTATGAAGCAAGCTCAGTGCATAATCTCGCCCATTTTTAAATGATTTTTCCCAATACTTTACAATTGTTTGACATACACGTAATTCAATAGTACCCCTAGCTACCTGGTATTATTGAATCCTTCTGATTTTTCCACTTAGTTTCCACAGAAACAAGGCCTTTTGCATTCATATTTCATCAATTCACATGTATAAATTGCTTAGTTCTAATAACAAGTACAATTGAAAAATAAAATAACATAAAGAGGTCTGAGAGCAAAACCAGTGGTAAACGTGGAGCTCAGCCAGTGGGAACAGAAGCATACACGTGGCAGAGTGTGGTTCACAGTGCTCAGTGGGCATGGGCCTCAGTCAAGATGTCTTGCAGAGGGAAGAACGAGCCTTGATTAATTTGGTGTGCTTGCCAGTCTCCAGGGTGGCCCACAATGGTCCTTGCCCTTTGGTATTCAGACTCCAAGTAGTCTGAATTTATGTCTAGTTTATGTGACCAATAGTGTGAGGCGGGAATGTCCACTGTGTGACCACAGAGGATCTGTCATAAAGTGTGTTGCCACTTTTGCTTAGTCTCTTAGATCATTTATTTTGGGAGAAGGCAGTCATTAGGCCATGGGGACATTCAAGCAGCCCCAGGAAGAGACCCACATGGAAAAGAGTTAAGGTCTCCCACCAACAGCCAGTACCAATTTGCTGGCCATGGGAATGGGCCACTTTGACAGAAGACTATCCAGCCCCAGTCAAGGCTGTGGATAACTACAGCCTTGGGTAGCATTTGACTGTACTGTTATGGGAAATCTCAAACCAGAATGATTTGGCCAAGCTGTTCTTGAATTCTTGATCCACAAAAGTTTTAGAAGATAATAAATATGTATTGTTTTAAGCCTGCCAAATTTCAGGGCAACTTGTTAGCAGTAATAGACCGCTAATACGTTTGTCAAAATGATACATGTCTGTCATTTAGAAAAGCTTCTGCAATCATAGGCTGTCCATTGTACAAGAAACTTCCTACCTGCCTTTTCTAGGAGTGGTGGCCATAGACCATGTGTAAGGTGGCTGATCAGGGTTAAGGTTCTGATCATGAAGGAGAAAGGACCCCAGGACGATAAATCCAGAAATCTTGACCTTCTTAGTACCAGGCTCAACCAAGCTAAAAAATTTAGGCAGGATTTTGGGTATGGGCAGATAAACAAAGCTTTTTTATTCAAAGTGTGTTCCACAAGCCAGCAGCATTGATGTCACCTGGGAGCTTGCTAGAACTGCAGCATTCCGCACCCTGTCCAGACCTACTGAATAAGAATCTACATTTTTACAAAATCCCAGGATATTTGTATATACTTCAGCAAAGTCAGAAAAGCACTTGACTAAAGGGTTATTTGTGTGGCAGCTTTGGAATTGAGGGGAATACATTCTAGAACGGTTGCTTCTGGAAAGGAGTTTCCTTTTTCTGGAAGTAGGTTCCAAACTTGACAGGAACATCATAGAATCAATTCCTGAATTAGAGCAGGTTGGATTTCATGTGTTATTCTGTGATCTTTGTCTCTGATTTCATCCTGTCTGTGTAGATATCTATAATACCTGTCCCACGAGCCCCCCCAATCCTGAATTTCACAGTCTTCATTCTTTTTATCCCTTGTGGCCCTATTGTTTCTCTTAATAGAGAAAACTCTCCCAAATCTAGCAATGTTTTTTCTCTACTTGAAGGTGCACACACGGCTCTAGGAAGAAGACCCACATTTTCCCGACTGTGGTATAGCCAGGACACGGCTTCCTGAGAGGGTGAGAAGGCTGCCTTCCTTCCTTACATCCAGAGATTCTCCATCAGGGTCTGAGACAAGCAGGATTTTTAAGGACCAAGCAGGAGGCTGGAGAAGTCATTAATTATGTTATCACAAAACATATTTGGTCCTTTTTCTTAACATTACAGCTACCATTGCTGCTGGTAATGCCCTTTTATTTGTCCAGGGGGCTTTGCTCCCATTAGATTAGATTAAGTGTCTCATCTCAGGCACAATAACAGATTTGGCCCTGTGGTTTAGCTGCTGGCTGTGGTTGACTGATACCCAAGCTTTTGACTCCCTGCTGCGTATCTAAGCGGTACAAGCTGCAGTCAATGCATTTAATCTACATAAAAAGAGCACAAATTGCACGTTAGCCTTTTTGAATCCAGTAATCAGGTTCCCTCCCCCCCTCTACTTTCCGCTCTTGTGGACAATTGGAGGCACTCTGGTGTGATCCAGAGAGGTTGCAAAAAGAATGTTTTTTTCCTGAATCAGGTAAAAAGAAAAGTCTTTTGCATTTTAATTGCACTTGATCTGCTTGTTGAATGACTCCTGTAATTTATATATTGTTCATAGTTAGTGCTTTCTACAGTCCTGCTGTGCAGCTGATAACATAATTCACTGCGCTCCAGCACCTTGGGCTCTGTGGGTAGTGGTGTGGGCTTTCTTTTCTTTGTGAGTTTGCAAAATTCTCTCGTTTATCCTTTGGGGTCAAGCTACTGTGGCTGCTGTCAGTCACTGTCTGTTTATGCAGGTGTAGTGAAAAGGCCCACACTACAAGGAGTCCCAGCCTATTTCTTTGTTTACATTTAAAGATTGCCCTTTCCTTTTCACCTGCCTATGCTATTTGCAGACCCGCTGGCTGTTTGTGACGCAGCTTCTTCCACACTCACCCTAGATCCTGCTATTAATTGGTTTAAACTAGAGCTGTGAAAGGAACAGCAAACCCAGGTACTGCACTCTGGCAGGGTGACTACAAAGAAGTGAGATCTAAGATATCAATAAATATGAAGGAGTTAATAAATAGGGAATGAGGAGATGGCTCTTTTAAAAATTTTTGAGTACCTTAGATGATGAACTCTTTGGAATTAGAGCCTTGCTATTTTTGAGATTTGAAAAGCATTCTAAACATTTCAGGCAAGCTTACAGGAAGTCAAAGTCTGGCTTTTACAATATGTTTAGGTGTTTTAACTATTTTATTCACTTTGTATCCATATCGAAGCAGTGTTCCTCATATTCCCCAGAAGGGTACATGATGTAGGTTTAGTTGGATTATTTTGGCCCATCTTAGATTTTCCTTTAATAGTTTTGCTCTCAAAACCCTTTGGGTAGAGATTAAATCCTTGCCACTCAAAGTGTGATCTGTGGCCCAGCAGTATCAGCATCATCGGAGAGATTGTTAAAAATGAAGACGCTCGGGCCCCGCTACAGAACTACTGAGTCTGAATCTGCATTCTGAGAAGATCTCCAGGTGGCCTACACAGTACAGTTTGAGAAGTGGTGGATGAGACAGTTTGGTCTCAATGCCAGCTGTGCACTCAAATCATCTGAGAGCTTTGAAAAAAAAAATTGAGACCTGGACCCCACCTCCGGAGATTGATTTAATCACTCTAGCATAGTTTATTAGCTCCCTAAATTATCTAACATAAAGCCAAAGGGAAGAATCACTGGATTACACAAAATCTTAGAGAAGGATAACATCTTAAACAGACAATTCTAAACCTAAATCAATGTCCCGTGGGCGTTTCCAAAATCTCCACCCCTGCCAGCCTCCCAGCCTCCCAGGGGAACCAGCAGGGATTTTAGCCCAACATAACTTGGTAAGAATTTATTCAGTGCCAGTTATGGGTCCATCTCACCACATCCCACAGGTCCACCCAATCAAGCCACAAGGCAAAATCGCCTCGTGGGCGAGTCAGAGTTTTCTTTAGTCTCCTGGGCTGTGATACTGACCTGTTTACGTGATAGTGATACTGACCTGATACTGACCCTGTTTATGTGTCTGTTGATGGCTCCATGGGACTCTGAAGGTGAGTTTTCAGACAGCTCTGAAACATACCCCTTTGTAGAAGCTGTAGGACATGCCAGTCTGGATTCCCAAGACTCAGAGAATCCCAATTTCGTGGGCATGCATGATTTAGTATTTGGGCATCTTTACTAGCATATGTTCAGCAGATTTCTGGTTTTGTTTTTGTTAGAAGGCAGGAACGTGGTCCTTTGGAAAGTTTTTAGAGTGGAAGTCAGAAAACCTGAGTTCAGATTCTTATTTCACCACTAAACAGTTTGTTGTAATGTCCAAAATTTACTTTAAAATTCCTCACCAATTACAGAGTGGCATTACATGTGTCAAATTCAGGTTAAGCAGTAACCCAGATGCCAGTCAATTTTGCACACCCAGGGCTGATCTTTGGGCATTCTAAGCAGTGAAGCACCCTTCAGAGGCTGCTCCTCGCTATATTAACTAGGTTTTGCTAATGAGCACAGCAAGTGTCAGAAAGGGGTTTTATCAGTGAAATTAATGACTTGTTAATTGGCATGATGAATGTTGAAATGAGCTCTCATTGATGAAATCACATGAGTTGAAGGTGGTGGATCAGCTCAAATATTTTAGCAATACTCCCTGTTCTTGCAGGAACCAAGCCTAAGAACCTAGTGACACCCATACTTTGTACCCTCAGGGATGGCACCAAGGATAGAACCCTGTAGTAAGTCCTTGCCCAGCCATTGGTTTGGGAGGATTTCTCATCGCCTGATGTGAGCTGTAATGATAACATAAGCCTATTTTTCTGTGTTGTTCTGTCTGCTTTGCAGTGAACCGTCTATGTAAAATAGGTTTCATCAAAACTTTGTCCAGAGGCTACAGCTGAGTCGCTATCCCTCACCCACTCCATGTTCAGAGCCTACCATTAGCTACCACAATATTTGTTGAGCATAAACAAATAGGCATGGTTCATTCACAGCCTAGTTGTGTGATCTTGAGACTCACCTCTGGTTGCTGTACTTCTTTGGGTTATAGGCATTTTATTCAAAAAATCAAGAGAATTACTTTAAAGATTTGGGGGAGCTTAAGATTCTATTTTTTTTGTTCTAACATATAAGAAAAAGACAAACAAATCCAGATACTCCAGGCAGTGGATGTTGCCTTGGAGGCTCCCTGCCCATGTTCCAAGCAGCCCCTTAATCATAGCCTTCACTGTGTGACCCTCTTTTCAATAATCGTAATCCCAAGCCTCTGGGAAACTAAGCCCATGTTTGCTATTCTCCCTGTATGGTCCCAATTAAGTCTGTGGACTGTAATATGGAATCTTGACAAGGTTGAGAATGTTGCTTAGTTAATAGAATATTCTGGCAAAAAACAGAGTGGAGGGGATTATACGTTACAGTTGTCTCACTTAGCAGGCTCCTTTTATTCTGAGAAACACTGGCAATAGGGTTGGTTTTAATTTAACATTTTCCTTCAAGGAAACCTAGCAGTGGTACTCATCTCCCAGTGTGCCTTAAATGAAGCATCAAGTCCGGTGACCCTGCGGCATGGTGCTTTGTGGGCTGAGTCAATGAAAGCTATTGCGAGAGGCAGTCCTCAAATGGCGAGGCTCTGTCACTTGGCTGTTCCAGCAGAGGAGGAAGAGCATGTTTAATTGACCCTTTGGTAGATAGTTGTTCCCATTTCATCCTCCTAAACAGCCTTGGTATCTTTCTATTGTGGCTTCCCAAGGATTCCTGGCATGAGCCTTTTATAGTCCCTAATGAAGCCATTGTACTATTTTCAGTCAAGATCTGTGGCATGAAACAAAGAAGGGACTTGACAGAGCTGTTTCCAGTGCAGTTATTGAAAATAATCCCAACCTATCGGGGCCAAAAATAACTGAGATCAAGACAGAGATTAAGCTATTGTTGCAATCTTGTGCAATAGCAACTCCAATGAGAAAAACTCTGGGCAGCTAACCAACAGAGACAGTTCATCTCAAGGATTTTTCCTTAGAAAAATTCAAGACATCTGGCCCCCAGCTCTGAAGTTTTCCTCTCTCGTGTTATCTAAATGTTTGTTAAGTTTCCACTTTACTATATGTTTTTGTTTTTTTAAAATAACTTACCTTTCTCTCAAAAGACAGCATAAGATGAATGATTCACAAAGGCAGTGGTTCTCAACCTTCCTGATGCTGTGGCCCTTTAATGCAGTTCCTGTGGATGGCGACCCACAGGTTGAGAACTGCTGCACTAAGGGCTTCAAGCAGATTGTGATTATCTGTTGTTGTACCTGACTGCATTTTAAATAATGCGAATATTTAAAATGTCAGTATCAGAAGTCTTGGTTAAAATGTACGTGAAAGATAAGGGAGAAGAGGTTGACAGGTATTTCTTTGGGGCAATTGGAAGTTTTAAAGTCCGCATCATATTCTAACAGTGGCCTAGTAATTGGCTACTAAGCAAGTCTAACACTTAGTCCATCTCTTTGAAGGAATCTGAATATAAAATCCCAGTGATCCTAATACTTTTTCGGAACCAAATGTAGTGATTCTTAAACTCAGATCAAGATACTTTTCCTAGATAAATATTTGGTAAATATGTACCAATTACTGTCTTTTATGTTTTGAATGTATCTCCCAAAGTTCATGTGTTGAAACCTTAATCTCCAATATGGGCAGCATGGGGAGGTAGGACCTAATGGGAGATATTTGGGTCATGGGGTGCCACCTTCATGAATGAATGAAGGCCATTATCACGGGAGTATGTTAGTTATAAAAGGGGAGTTCAGTGCCCTCTTGCTCTCTCTCATATGCTCTCTCATCATAAGATGCTTTTTGCCATGCTGTGACATAGCAAGAAGGCCTTCATCAGTTGCAGTCTCTTGATCTTGGATTTCCCAGTCCCCAGAACCATGAGCCCAATAAATTTCTCTTCATTATGAATTACTTAATCTTTGGTATTCTGTTATAATAGCATAAAACAAACCAAGATACTGTGCTAGAATATTAGTGATGTATCCTAAAATGCAAGAAGATATGAATACAAATTTGGGAACCACCAGCTACCGCTCTGATTTTAAAATCCATAACCAAGTTTTGAGCCATGGGAAGTGCTAAAAAAAAAAATCCTTCCAATGCCAAGAGGCCAGTAGAAATGAGATGCAGATGCTGTGCCCTAGAGCTTGGAAGGAGGAGGAGTCCAAAGGCCCAGGGGAGTCAACTTCTTAATTCACCCCATTCTCATTGTTACCCTTTTCTTGTGTCTCAAATGGCATTGGTCTCAAGTCAAGAGC
Organism: Loris lydekkerianus; assembly: GCA_963574355.1. Taxonomy (NCBI): domain Eukaryota; kingdom Metazoa; phylum Chordata; class Mammalia; order Primates; family Lorisidae; genus Loris; species Loris lydekkerianus. The sequence continues at coordinate 31,150 of CAUYPK010029569.1, forward strand.
AAGTGAGTCAGTTGGTCATTGTGTTTCGTTTCTCAGCTCTAGCTGTCCTTAAGAATCATCTGGAGAGCTTAAAAAAAATACAGATTCCTTGATCTCAGTTCAGATTTCAGAATCCGAATTACTGGGGGGGCAGAGCTAGGGATTTTGTGTTTTTAGTAAAACATTCACCACATGATTGTGATGTGCAGCCAGAGTTAAGACATACTGGACACAGAACCAGTTCACCCAGAACACTTTGTGCTAAGGGATCCGGGTGCTTGAAAGAAATGGAAAGCCAAGTCCCTGCCTATGAGATTTATCACAACCAGAGGGGAACATTGGGGAGAGAACAAGAAAATAATAAAGAAAATGAGAGGAAAATAAGTAACTCAGAAGGAAAGCCACAGGGACTGTGTGCTACATTTTCTTTTCAGAGATAGGAAGTAGTACTGAAGCTTTTGCACAAGTAGGTGCACCCCTAATATTTATAGGACTCGGAACCAGAGTACAAACGGAAGCCCACATACAAATCTAAATATTTCAAAGTTATAAATAGCTACAAACTGCTAATCAAGACATGTCCATCCTCCTACCTTAACAAATATACCTTTATAAGACCTGGAAAACCAGGTTTAGAGCTAAAATTATGGAACTGCTTAGAGTTCTACACTGGACCGTGATGGCATGGAGAGAGTAAACCCTAGTTGCCAACTTCCCCCTATCTCATCACTCTCATCACTCCTTTGCCCACTCTAAGGAGCCTCAAGGGCACAAGGGTCAATGGGGGGTTTTGTGTCCACCTAAATTCTATTCTCACCTTCATGCAAATAGGTACCTCTCAGCAGACCTCTAAATGGTTTTACTGGCTATACAGTCTGCCTTTGGGAAAGGGGACCTGGAGAAGAAGCCCATGCAAGCTCTGGAAGCTGGCTTGGACCATTTGGTCAGGGAATTCCAAGGTTCCTGTCACTTAAACCATGGTCTAGAGGTCTTGAGAAAAGTGGCCCAGCCAGAGTGGAGCCCTCTAATGAGTAAGGCTCGGAATAAGGCTCTTCTTGATAAGGTCAAAGAATAGCCCTTTATGTAGGCAAGACGGTGGATCCGTCCACCGTCTTGCCTACATAACTATACACTTAGCCCCCTACAAACTATAGACTTAGCCCATAGAAATGTGGGAATCAGTGTCTGGGGAATAAAGTCAAAGAAGTTTATCTTATTCCTTATCTTTTTAGACCTTGATGTGGGTTCAAATTTAGATCTACCAGCCACACCTACCTCAGTTTTTTTTAATCAGTTAGGATTAGGTTCAGCTAAAAAGAAAAAAAAAAAAAAACCAAAACACTACAGTGGCATAAACAAAATAGAAGTTTTTGTTTTCTCTCACATAAATGTAAGAAATCAAGTCTACTGTAGTGACTACATAATCCCCTGGGTCATAGGCCCCTTCCATTTCGCTGTTCTGCCATCCTCAAGATTTGGTGTGTATATGATGATCCAAGATAGCTTTCTGAGTTCCACCCATCACATCTGCATTTCACCCAGCTAGAAGGAGGAAGAGGAAAAAGAAAACATGCCTCCTATTTAATGCTTCTTTCCAGAATTTGCATATCACACTTCCACCTTTATATCATTGATCAGAACTTGGTTATGTAGCCACAACTGACTATAACTTGTGTCCTGCTAAAAATGGAGATTCTGTTCCTAAGGAAAGTCCTGAACTGGGTGATGATCAGCAGTGTCTGATAAGGGACTTTGATTTCAAACAACAGAAACTGTCTTTGGAAAAAAATTTAAGCAAGAGGGGAATTTAGTAGATGGCTGTTATGTGGTTGAGATAATTGATAGGCTGAGTAGAGGATCAGGCTCTGAAAGTGGGCAAGCGATCTATCTGAAACACCACCATCAACCTACCCTCAGAGCTGCCAACACTACTAGACTAAATCAGTGGTTCTCAACCTTCCTAATGCTGCAATGTATTTTCATTGTTACAAAGGGGTCACGACCCACAGGTTGAGAACTGCTGCTCTAAATTTCACATATGACCTTGCAGCTTGGCATCACTTTGTCTAGACCTGTAGCTGTCACATGTGGCTGGTCCATATTGGACAGCGCAGATATAAAACATTTCCATATAAAACATTGCCGAAAGATTCACTGGTCTTGACTCAGTGCTGGACGAAGGTGTCTAATTTGCCAAGATAGTTTATGTGCTTCCCCTTTGACTTTCAGAGGTGCCACTCACCAAGATGCACTAGAACTTGATGAAAAATAAGCAGAATATTTTCATGCTGGGCAGCTAAAAAGGAGAAAATGTCCTCTGCATACTTACTGTCCATGTGATCTTGAGCTAACTACTTCTCCAGCCTTCAATTTTTGAGCATTTGTGCAATTGAAATAATGATAAGTGCCTCTTAGGGTTGTTATGAAGATAAAATGATTAGATATAAAAATTACCAAGACCATCTGGGTTAATAGAGTCTTCGATATAATCACCAAATGCAATGCATGGTCCTTGATTGGATCCTGCTTTGAACAACCAGCTACAAAAGATCTTGGGGGAAATTTTAATGTGGAATGAGTATTAGATAATATCAAGAAATTACTGTTAATTTTGTTAGATGTGATAATTGCATTGTGATTATATAGGACATAATAAAACTTTAAGGATAAAATATTATTATGCCTATACTTTTAAATACTTTAGCAAAAAGTAGATGAAAAAATGTGGCAAAATGCTAACAATTGTTAAGTCCAGGCGATAGATAAATGAATGTTATTCTCCTTAATCCTCGTTATTTTTTGATGTTTTTCATAATTTATTCAAGAAAGAAAAGTATCACGTTTGTAATGGGAGTTCAAGAAATGTGAATTTCCCTTCTTGCCTTTGCAGTCTCAAAGTTATAGTGTTCTCATATCTATTAAAGTGAGTGTTTCTCATACTTTTCCCACTCAACCTTCCCCACTTTTCTCAAAGCCATTTACTTACAGGTTTCCTGCCCTTTCTCTGACAGCAAGCACAGTCTTATATATCTGTGGGGAATTTTGAAGACAGGGAATAGTGTGCCCAGTAATGAAAAGAGAGGCACTTGTTCACAGCACTGACAATGGATGCCAAGTTTTTCCCCTTGTGCCATTTCATAGCAGGAGTTCAAAGAAAACCCAGTGTGCTGTATTTGTTTTCGCATTTGTCAGCTCAGCCCCCCTCTTCTGATGCCTGATCACGAAGGATCTTTCATTTTAGCTGATCTACTGATTCAATAAATGTAGAGCAGAAAGGGATGGAAGGTTATAAGGTTTGGAGCCATCCCACAAAGATGAATAGTGGGAGACACGGAACTGGATCCAGAGTGGATCACCTGATTTTCAATCTGAGTGTTAGCAAGAAAGTACATACCAAAAAAACAGAGTTGTAAAGCATTTGGCTAATGCCTTTGTGCAGTGTTGAAGCATCAGTGGTTTCTATGTGTGTGTAAGATTAAGGCAAGTGGAATGCCACCCTTCTGGTCATGATCACCAGTGCCACTTCCAGAGGTGAACTCATTTATGGGACAGGAACTATTTTTAGGTACCATGTGTTGAAATACCAGGTTCGTACATAAGGAGCAAACATCTTGAGGGCTGTAGACCTTCTCAATAACATGGAGGATAAAATAGTGACTAAGAAAGCAACTCGTTCGTGTATTGGGTACAGTAAGTGAAACAATGTATAATGGCATTTTCAACACCAAATTTTCCCCTAAAATAGTATGTTTTCAAATTAAACAATGGACCTTTGCTTCTAGCAAAATTGTGAAGTGTGTGTACATGTGTGTTGGAGGTGAGAGGAGTGCTTGGAAGGACTCTCCTACTACCTTGCAGGTATATATATAGCTATATCCTGGATACATGACCCTCTTCAAGGCGTTTCTGGTCTTGCAAGTGGTTGGAGAGATTTCTAAAGGCTTCCATAACAGAAATCCCCCCAAATAAAAACCAATCCAAGCCTGAACCAGGGCAGGAAGCTTTGAACTGCAAGCAAATAAGTGTGTGTATGGTGTGTGAATATATCTGTGTGTGTATGTGGGGGGGCAGGCAATGCCCCGAAAACGGGTACCAATAGAAAATACATATTACTAATCCTGTTATGAGAATATGGAGACTTGTACCACCATTGTGTTGGGATGCTAATCCTGGGACCCATTTACTAAATCAAGATTCTCACGGTGGCTGAAGTGGTCTTAGACCAAAACTGTCCCTGACTCTCATCTAAAGCAAATCCTCTTTAGAGAAAAGCTTCTCTAATTTAGACCGATAGTATTCCCAGAGATTAAAATCAAGCAAGAAGCTCACAATATTCTAAGGCAAGCCACCATAAGCCAGAGGCAGCATGAACAGTATATAATAGATTCAGATCTCCACACTGATTGGAGGCAGAGGAATTGCCAGATACAGAATAACTGTATGTGAAACATTTAAAAGAATATAAGATGCAATTGTATAGATGAGAGGGCAATAATAGGCTAGTAGAAATGACCAGGAACAATTTTTAATGGAACTTATATAAATTAAAATACAATTATTGAAACAAAAACCCTAAAAGGACTGATTAAATAGTAGATTAAATCCGTTTGAAAGGAGGAATACAGATTTACTGGAATGCAGCACAGAGAGAGGGTCAAACATAAATCTAATTGGAGTTCGAGAATAAGAGAGTGTGGGGGGGGGAGAGGGAGAGAGGGAGGGGCAGGCAAGATTTGAAGGATAATGGCTTGAATCTTCCAAGACTGATGAAAAACACAATACCACATACTAAGCAGCATATATAAAAAGAGGAAATTCGTGCCTAAACACATCAGAATTTAACTGCAGAACATCGACTGCCAAGAGATCTTAAAAGGTGCCAGAGAGAAAAGATAGATCGTCCTCAAAAGAATGACAATTAGACTAACAGTTGCCTTCAACAACAATGGAAATCAGAAGACAGTGGAATAATATTTTCCAACTGTTGAGACAAAATAGCTATCAGCTTAGAATTGTGTGCTCAGAAAAAATAACATTTCAGGAAGAAAGGATAAAAATGAAGATATAGATACACAGAAACAGAGGGATTTATCACCAAAAGAATGTCACTAAAGGAACATCTTCTAAAAGATATACTTCAGGGTGACTGAAAATGATGCTAGATGGAAGGATGATCTGAGATGTCAAAAGAAACGGTAAGCAACGAAATAGTAAAAATCCATGTACACATGAGCAAACAATATTTAGGGAAAAAATACTAATGTTGCATTTATGGTGTTAAGAAAAATATGAAGCTAGTATATGATGCTCCATGATCATATCAATGTACACAGCTATGATTTAATAAAAATAAAATAAAATACAATACTGAACAATCACATGTAAGTAAGAAGAGAATAAATCAGAATCAAAATCTCCTAAAATCCTTAAGAGTATAATTACAGAGCATAGGTTGGCACAGTCTTTCTGTAAAGGGACAGATATCAAATATTCTAAGTTTTGCTGGCCATGCAGTCTCTGTCATTACTGGCCAACTCTGTCCTTGTAGGGTAAAGGTAACTATTGACAGCATAGAAACAAAAAAATGTGGCTGTGTTCCAATAAAACTTTATTTACAAAGACAGATGTTGGGCAGATTTGGTCATTAGGCCATAATTTGCCAACTCCTATTCAATAAGGAAGTTAAAATATTGTATAATTTTTGACTTTGTAAGTTGAAAATACATGGTGCTATTTCAAGGGTAATCACGAAAAGAATAGGAATGGAGTCTATGACGCCCATGCAAGTAATAAACAATGAAATATGGTGAAAAAACACAAACAATAAACCACAAATAATCCAAGAAATGGCAAGAGACAAGGACAAAAAACAGAAAGTATTGATGAAAAATAGAAAAATAAACAGATTGGACAAATAAGCTCAAGGTTAAAAAGAAATGCACTACCAAGCCATGAAAAGACAAGGAGAAATCTTGAATCCATATTACTAAGTGAAAGAAGTCAATCCAAAAAGCCTACATGCTGTGTGATTCCAGCTTTATGACCTTCTGAAAAGGGCAAAACTATGGAGATCAGTGGTTGCCAGGGGTTGGAGGTGGGAGAGGGGAGACGGATGAGTAGGCAGAGTACAGGAGATTTTTAGGACAGTAAAAATTCTCTTTATGATGTTCTAACGGTGAATACATACCATTATACATTTGTCCACACCCATAGAATGCGCAACACCAAGGGTGATCCCTGTAGACTTTTGAATAATAACATGGGCTCATTGATTCTAACAACTGTACCAGGCTAGAGGTTTAAAACAAAACAAAACAAGTTGTACTAAGAATTTTTTTTTTTTTTTTTTAGAAAGTCTCTTGTTCAGTTGCCTGGGCTAGAGTGCTGTGGTGTCATCATAGCTCACTGCAGCCTCCAATGCCTGGGCTCAATGATCCTCCCCGCTTAGTCTCCCAAACAGCTGGGACTACAGGTGCATGCCACCACAGCTAATTTTTTTTTTTTTTTGTAGAGAAAGAGTCTTGTTATGTTGCTTGGGATGGTTTTGAACTCCTGGCCTCAAGTAATTCCTCTTGCCTCCAAGTGCTAGGCCATGGTGGTTGGCCCGTGCAATATGTGGGAGCAGGGAATATATGGGAAACCTCTGTACCTTCCTCTCAATTTTGTTGTGAACCTAAAACTGCTCTTTTAAAAAGTCTTTAAAAAAATAAAATAAAGATCTATGCATATGGCCAAAATAGGTATACAAAAAAAGGTGGCAAAACAAGTTTGAATGTAACAATTACCATTCATCATCAGACAGGCAAACCAACTAGCCAATTAAAAAAAAAAAATTGTCAGGTGGGTCTTTAAAAAAGGTAGCTATATATTGATAACGTGTGCACTTAAGACATGAAGAAAAGTAAAAAGTAATGAGATTTTTAAAAAAATAAATAAATAACCAGGCAATTACTAACCAAAAGAAGGATACCTTGGGGAACATAAATGTTCAAAGGGGTCACTAGATCATGATAAGGGATTCTATTTTTCAAAAAGATAAAATAATTCTAAGCTTGTATATACCTAATAAAATAGTCTAAAGTGCATGAGTACTGGCACGGGAGGTAGCTCACTGGTGATCCTATGAGCGAGTGGCGATGATCTTAAGAGCTTAATGAGATTGAGCACTTAAGCAACCAGTGTTGTAAAATTGAGTGCTCCCTATTTTTAAAGGTTGAACCACACCGCCCAATAGAGTAGCGTTAAGGCCACCTAACACCATGAAAGGAGAGTGTGTGTGTGTGTAACTTAATGAATTAAGAGAGATTCCTAAGGGAGTGTTGAGGGGCTGCTAAAGGATTCCTATTTACATAATAGCCCCAAGACTGGCTGGAATCTATTATTATATTCCCGGCACGTGTGCCCTGGAAAAACTGAGCAGAGGCGAGACCATATGGCCAGCATGGGAAGAAAGCTACTGTAGTCAGTTCACAAAGGTGATACTTGTCCTGCACAAAGGACATCCACACTAGCTTCATTTATTTCAGAGCTTGGTGGCTTGGCCGGTTAAGGTAGAGATTAGGAACACCAGGGAGAATTCTGTAGGGGCGGCAAATGCTAAAATCACAATTCTGAGGTTATTAACCATGATTGTCATCATTTTTATTAATCAGTTCAGGCTGCTGTGGGGTATACTTAATGATGGGAATACTGGCTTTTTGCCTTTGAAGATCAGCCATTCCCCTTATAAAGGCAAGCATCCAGAGAAAAGACTGAAAAATGTCTATCTATTCATGTACATTAATTCTCTCTGAAAAGACAGAGTCCAGGACTGGCAACAGTTCAGAAGCTCTGAGCATAGCAAAGGCTAAGTCTGCCATGAAATGCGTGGTGGGGGTGGCTCAGGGAAACTCACTAAACATCGCCCTTCCAGGCTTCAAGGATGGAACAGAGAGGTGGGGCTGAGCAGCCATGGAAAACAGGATTCTTCAGGCTTTCAGTTGCTACAAGGGTGGTGAGGTGCAATGGTTATCTTCCCTTGTACCCCTGACCTACCCTAACCCCAGATTGTTCTCCACCTCTCTCTGTCTTGCTTTGTGCCCTTGGAGGCTGAGCTCTGTGGATGACAATTACAACAGATCTCATTTTGGACTCTCAATTTCCATTGGAAATACTTGATCTGTACTTTAAAATTTTTATTTATCATTGCTGCACAATATTTGTACATCTTTCTGGGACACATGTGATATTTTGTTACATGCACAGGACATGTAATTATCATGTCAGGATATTTAGGATATCCATCACCTTGAACGTTTATCGTTTCTATGTGTTGGGAATATTTCCAGTCCTCTTTTCTACCTATGTTGAAATATAAAACGTACTATTGTTAACTATGGTCACTTTACTTGGCTATTGAACATTGGAGCTTATTCCTTCTATCTATGTTTACACTCACTAACCAACCTCCCTTCATCCCTGCTGGTTGCCCCCCACCATGCTCTTCCCAGCCTCTGGCAACTATCATTCTACTCTCCACCTCCATGAGATCAACGTTTTTAGCTCCCTCATGAATGAGAACATCTGATGTTTGTCTTTCTGTTCCTGGCTTGTTTCATTTAACACCATGATCTCCCGTTCCATCCATGTTGCCACAAATAACAGGATTCCATTCATTTTTATGGCCTAATAGTGCTTATGTGTTACATATTCATTGTGAATATGTAACACATTTTCTTTATCCACTCATCTGTTGCTGGACACTTAGGTTGATTCCATATGTTGGCTCTTGCAAATTCTTGCTAGAATAAACACAGGGGTGCAGCGATCCTTTTGCTTTCCTTTTCATTGGACAAATACCCAGTAGTGGGATTGCTGGCTCAGACGTATGGTAGTTTTATTTTTAGTTTTTTTGAGAAATTTCCATACTGCTTTCTATAATGCTGTATTAATTTAAATTCCCACCAACAATATATATGAGTTCCCTTTTCCCTACATCCTTGCCAACATCTGTTATTTTTTGTCTTTTTGATAATAGCCATTCTAAGTGGGGTGAGATGATATCTCATTATGCTTTTGAACTGCAGTTCCCTGATGATTAGTGATAATGAGTATTTTTTCATATATCTGTTGGCCATTTGTATGTCTTCTTTTGAGAAATGTCTATTCAGATCCTTTGTCCACTTTTTAATGGGTTTATATTTTTTTGTTGTTTGTGTTCTTTGTATACCCTGGATATTAGTCCCTAGTTGGATAAACAGTTTTCAAGTATTTTTTCCCCTTCTGCAGGTTGTCTCTGCCATGTTGATTGTTTCCTTCGCTGTGCAGAAGCTTTTTAGTTTACTATGGGCCCATCTGGCTATTTCTGTTTTTTGTTATCTGTGCTTTTGAGGTCTTAGCCATAAGATCTTTGCCATGACCAACATTCTGGAGTCTTTCCTCTTTGTTTTCTACTAGTAGTTTTATAGTTTCAGGTCTTACATTTAAGTGGTTAATCCATTTGAGCAGACTTTTATATATGATGAGGGATAATAGGTCTAGATTTATTCTTCTGCATATGAATATATTGTAATATCTTTTAAATTCAGGTAATGTTATGCTTCCAGTTTTGTTCTTTTTGAACAGTTTCGTTTTAGCTATTCAGGCTCCTTTCGGTTTCATGCCAATTTTAGGATGTTAAACCATCCTTGTATCCCTAGGATAAATCTCACTTCATCACGGTGTATAATCTTTTTGGGTGTGTTGTTGGATTTGGTTTGCTAGTATTTTATTGAGATTTGCATCTGTATTAATTAGGGATATGGGTCCATAGTTTTCTTTTTTGCTGTATCCTTGTCTGGTTTTGGTAACAAGATGATTCTGGCCTCAAGGGGTAAGTTAGGAAGAATTTCCCCTTCTCTTCAATTTTGGGAATAGTTTGAAGAGAATTGGTGTTCTTTATTATTGATAGAATTTGGCAGGGAAGCCATCTGTTTTCTTTGTTGGGAGGTTTTTTATTACTGATTCACTGTTGTTGCTCATTATTGGTATTTTCAGGTTTTCTATTTCTTCCTGATTCAATTTTTTTGTTGAGACAGAGTCTCATTGTGTTGCCCTAGGCTAGAGTTCCGTAGTGTCATAGCTCACAGCAACCTCAAACTCCTGGGCTCAAGTGATCCTCCTGCCTCAGCCTCCCTGATTAGCTGGGACTACAGGCATGCTACCATGCCCAGCTACTTTTTCTATTTTTAGTAGAGACAGGGTCCTGCTCTTGCTCAGGCTGTTCTTGACTCCTGAGCTCAAGTGATCCACCTGCCTTGGCTTCCCAGCATGCTAGGGTTACAGGTGTGAGCTACTGTGCTTGGCCACCTGATTCAATCTTGGTATGTTGCATGTGTTTGGGAATTTATTCATTTACCCTAGGTTTTCTGATTTCTTAATATATTATAGTTGTTCATAATTGTCTCTGATGATTTTTTATATTTATGTGATATCAGTTTGTGTAATTTCTCCTTTTCTGTTTCTGATTTTGTTTATTTGGGTCTTTTCTCTTTTTTTCTTAATTAATCTATTGGTTTTGTTTATCTTTTCAAAAAATCAAATTTTCATTATGTTGATCCTTTATTTTGGTTTTTAGTCTCTGTCTTGTTTATTTCTGCTCTAATCTTTATAATTTCTTTCCTTTGACTAATTTGGACTGGTTTGCTCTTGCCTTTTTATAGTTCTTTAAGGTGCAACATTAGGATACTTATTCGAAATTTTTCTACTTTTTTGATGTGGTCATTTATTGCTCTATAGTACCAACCATATGCTGCCTATGAGAAAGTTGGCTTTCATAGGGGAAGATGTTTTCCTTTAGATACAGCTATGGTGTTGGTTGTAGAGGGCATGTTAGTTTGATTCTGGGTATTTGCAGTAGTGTAATTTCTACATGATTTCTTTATTTGTAAACAGTGTCGGTAGTGTCTGTGATTTATTCAGTGGCTTATGGTGCAGTTGTTAGTAGAGACTATGGTGAGGTTTTACCGAGGGTGGGAAACCAAGTTGGCCAATCCTTGCCAGTTGCTGCAGTGGCAGGCTGAGTATGCCTGTCCCTGAATACCCATGTGATATATACTGGCACCAGTGCTAGTGGGTCGATCAGGCTAGTTCTTTGGCCTCCAGGAGAATTGCTTGGGTACTGGTAGTGTTAGAAGTGGGCTGGGTGGGTGGGTAGGTCTTCGGGCCCCTGGACAGCATATGTAGTATGGGCAATGGCAGTAGTGCCAGCATGACAATGCTCAGGCTTCCAGGCAGCATGAGTTGGTGTTAGTGGGGGTGGTAATGGGTTAGGTGGGCCAGTCCTCAGGCCCCCAGGTGGTATATGCAGGTAGGTGCCAGCAGTGGTGGTAGTGGCAGGCTGGGTGGGCTCATTGTCAAGTTCCTGGGATAAGTGCATGGATACCAGTAGTGGTGAACCAGGTAGCATAATCCCCAGCCCTCTAGATGGCATGAGCGGGTACCAGTGGTAGATATTCTGGGCCTGTTGTTAGACCCCTTTATGCACGTGTAGGTCTAGGGTATTGATGGGGAGGGCAAATCCAAGGACCCCAGGCTTTGTGCTTGAGCAGTAGGGGATGTGTGGGTCTGTTCTCGGACCTCTCAATGGTACACATGGGTGCAGGCTATGGTGGGGGAGCAGGCCAATCCCTAGACCCTTGGGTAGTGTGCTTGGGCCCTGGTGGGGGTGTGGGAGTGGTACCAGGCCAAATGGATCTGTCCTCAGGCCCTGCACTCAGGTACATGGGTGCAGGCTGTGTTAAGTGGGGTGGGGTGATCACAGGGCCCCCAGGCAACATGCTCAGCCACTTTGAGACAGTGCCAAGTGGAGCAGGCCTATCCTTGGGCTCACACAGGTACAGGCTGTGGTGAGCTGGGAAAGCCAATCCCTAAGGCCCTGTTTGTCATGCTTGGGTGGCAGCAGGGGCAGCACCAGTGGTAGAACCATTGGTAGCAGTGGTTCGTGCAAGTGCACTATGACTCTGCTGCTTGAGGAATGAGGTTGCTAGCAAAGGCGACGGCTCCAGGCTGGCGTTTCTCAGGCTCTAAAGAGTGCATTATCCAGCTCCCTTTGTCTAGGGGGCAGCCTTCGCAGTGCACTGCACCACTTGTGCACTGGAGTGCAGGATACCACATGGGCTAGCAGGGGGCTAGTTCACTGTCCCTCAGACCATTGGAGGGCCGGACTATAGTTTAAAAAAAAAAAAAAAAACCTATGAACAAATTCCTATGCACACTGCACATATCTTATTTTGAAGTAAAAAAACAGAACGGGAACAAATACAATCACATCACCGCATGTGGCCCACGGGCCGTAGTTTGAGGACCCCTGGGCTAGAGTGCTAGGCATCCAGCCATGCTGCTGAGTGCAACTGGCATCGTGTTGTTTAGTCCACCAGGTGGATACGGGGATATAAGCAGAACTCCAGCTATGTGTAAAAGCAGGGGCTGTTGAGCCCCAGGGTAGGATGCAGTCTGGTGGGGGCTGGGTTCTCAAAATGGCACCATGCTGCAGCTGCTTAGGTCTCAAAGTGTGTAGGACTCAGAGTGAGCCTCCGCACTGGAGCAGTGCCGTCACATGGACTCCTGGCAGCTCCCTTCCTGGTCTCAGAGACCATGAGGGTTGAGGGGCTTTTCCATAGCTAGGACTGTGGGAGTTCATGGTGAGAATGTGGACTGCTAGGGATCTCTCACCTACTCTTTCCAGGCTTTCAGCCAACCTGGCTCAGCTGCTTGCCCTGCTGCTACTCCTGTGCCTCAGGTATTTCTCATCACTTCTCTGATGAATTCCAGAGCTCTTTCTTAGATGCTCTATTCAAAGTGTGATTATCTACTCGCTATTTTTGTGCTTCTTTGTGGAGGAGGTAAGTGTCGGATGCCTCTAATCAGCCATCTTGAACTGCTGACTCAATCTGTAGATTTCATAAAAATTACAATTTAAAGATAAGTTAACATACTTGAGTTATTTCTGACACGTTTAAAAGCTTTTCAAGAACTGAACCGAGGAACCGTGTTTTTAACTTTTATTTTTTAATAAGGTTTTAATTGGGGGTAATTTTACATTTACCAAAAGGTTGGAAAGATGGTACAGAGGTTCTCACATGTTCCCTATTGTTAATATCTTACATTATCACAGACACTTAGCACAACTTAGAAAAGAATATTAATATATTACTATTAAGTAAACAGCAGTTTCTATTTGGATTTCACCAATTTTCTTCACTAATGTCACTTTTCAGTTCCAGGATCCAATGTAAGATAGCACATTGCATTTAATTCTGCATCCTTAGTCTCTTCTGGTCTATGAGAGCTTCTCAGACTTTTCTTATTTTCATGACCTTGATGGTTTTGAGGAGTGCTGGCCAGGCATTTTGAAGAATGTTTGTCATTTGGGGTTTGGCTGATATTTTCCTCATGATTAAACCAGGATTATGGGTTTGGGGTAAGGTGATCACAGAGATAAAGTACCATTTTTACCACAACACATCAAGGGCATATGCCATCAACATGACTTATCTCTGGTGGTGCTAACCTTGATCCCCTGGCCAATGTAGTGTTTGCCAGGTTTCTGCTCTCTGAGTTACCTTTCCTTCCTTTTCCATAATCTATTATTAGGAAGGAAGTCAGTAAGGGAGGGCTTCCTACACTTGATGATATGACAGGGGGGTTAAGCTCAGAGAATCAGTTTTACATTTAGATTTGTTAAAATTAAATAAAAAACGAGTTCTTCATTCATACTAGCCATATTTCAAGTGGCTACCATATTGCACAAGGTAAAGGCATGTAATAGCACATTTCTATATTAGAGGCAAAAGGCAGTGGGTGAGGAAGTGAAGTGTCAGAGAAGGAGGCGATGGGCCTGAGTTAACTGGAAGTAGGTACGGTGATGAGGGATGAGGATATCCCAAGCAGAATTGTTGGAGGAAATGAGAAGGCCAAGGCCAAAAGATAAGTTAATGAGGAGTTTTAACACAATCGTGTGTGTGTGTGTGTGTGTGTGTGTGTGTGTATAGAAACAGTAGAAGGTAGGAATAGAGAGATTCTAAGAGAATGTACACCTTAACTGTGTGCTAGATCTTGGTTTAAAAAAAAAAATGTTTAACTCACAAATCTGGGCTCATTTTTCAATGGTGCCTTTTTTTTTTTTTTTTTTTTTTTTTGCAGTTTTGGCCAGGGCCGGGTTTGAACCCACTACCCCCAGTATATGGGGCCAGCGCCCTACTCCTTGAGCCACAGGCACTGCCCTAATGGTGCCATTTCTTAACTGTATGATGATCTTGGGTGAGCCACAGATTTGCTTCTCTGAGCTTGTTTCTTCATCTGTAAAATGGGGGAAGTCTGTAAAATACCTGAGGAGAACATGGTAAGGATTAAAGGATATAAGAATTTGAAAGGTGTTACAATCTGTGCAGTAATCCACAAATGGAAGGGTGTTGTGGAATGGTGTTGCTGTGACGTGAAAATTAGCTGTTCTGTTGCCCTTGAAGAATTGAGGTGTGCTAATTCCTCTTTTGCCCCTCCCAACTCCCAGATCCAGTCTTTGCTTTTCTCTATCCTATTCTGTGACTCAGGATCTTCTTCCAGTACACTGCATCATCCAGTCTCCCTTGCCACCTGGCAACCAGTTGGGTTTGGCCAATGAGAAACACCAGCCTAAAGATCTGGGTGTGGCAGGAAACAGAAGCCAGGAGATATCCCCCTGCTCTTTCCCTGCTTTGGCATACTGTCTCTGATAGTATCTATACCTCTCCAGGACACCAGCTCCCCCCCCACCCCCAGAGGCTGCTCCTCCATGGTTCCAAGCCTCACCAGGCTCAAGTAACACTATTATCTCCAGCCTTCAGGGTGGAAACTGCTCCTAGCTTTTGCCGGTTCCTGAGTGGCTCACCATCCCAGTTAAGTCCCCTAACCCTGCCTATCCTCAGCAAGTTGTTTCTTAATATTGCTTTAAGGCATCTGGTAGGAATTCTTTGTCTTACACAGACCCTGATGGAGGTAGGGAAGATAGTGAGGAAAAGAATGTTGGGAGTGATATATAGGGTCAGTCTAAGGAAGGAGTTCATGAGCTGATGGTGCCAATGCAAGAACTTCAGTAATTGAATTGGGGATTAATCAGCCTTCAAATCAAGTTGTCAGTGTAACCAGAGGCGAAAAGACACTTTGGAGTAAAGTTACATAGAGAGGCATGGAAGATGCCAGTGCTGTGGGTAAGAGAGATAGAGAGAAGAGTTAAAGGCTAAATGGAAGTTTATATGCCAAGTGCACCAAGATGTCAGCCAGACCACAAGAGCCAAAGACATGAGGCCTCCAGCGAAACAGGAGGTACTGCTCACAATGACGAAGACATCAAGGGGCCATGCTTAGTTTTGAAGAGTGTAGATGTTGCATTCATACAAGTATGGTCCTATTCCACGAATGACTAGCTGTGTGTTCTTAAGAGGTTCAGTTGACCTCTCTGTGCTTGTATGGAAAGTGCAGCAAACTTGTGAGAATTAGATAAACAAAAACTTGTTCATTCATTCATAGTTGACAAATAGTTTGCAGGCACCTATCATGTGCCAGACACTATTCTAGGCCAAGCAATAAATTAGACCACTAAGGTTCCTGCTGTCGTGGAACATTCTAGTGAGAAGGGACAATAAACAGGTAAACTGTCTTAAGTGAGGTTTACTAGAAACAGATTCTGCAACAAAGATCTGCATGTAGGAAGTTGATTATAGATGTGCTCAAGAGCGACACTCATAGGAGAGAAGCCAAACTGCCACGCAGGCGTTAACAGAGGCTCTGGAACTGGATGTCTCTTCAGAGGCATGCCGAGGTAAGGCAAGTAGGTGGACTTTGATGCTTCCACACTGACCAGTCATTCAATCCAGGCTGCCCCCAGAGAAGGGGGGTGATCAAAGGCTAGGTAGTCCCTTCCAAAGACAATTTTTGGAGGGGAACTCAGCAGCCATCACCCCCAGCACTTGGAGGAATGAGAACCACAGTCCTGAAGGGAGGACCTGGGGGACACAACAGAGCATCTGCTATGTAGACACACAACTGAGCATAATTTCAGGCAGCAATAGCTTCTATGAAGATAATAAAACTTGCTAATGTGATAGATGGGGGGGTGGAACACCTACCTTAGATTAGGTGGCTAAAGAAGGCGGTGTCACGTCACAGTTGCTCAGTGAGAATTGGTTTTGTTTCCTGTCTTTTGTTTTACTGAGAACAGGGGACATATGGACATCAACCTATCATAAGAAATACATGGTGCCAATTCTGGGTGACAGAGACTCCCAGGTGCTATGGAGGTTGTGAAAAATAGAAGACCTTGTCCCTGCCCACAAGGAGCTTGCAATGTAGTTGAGGAAAATAAAGGATATAGAAAATTAGCAAACGGTACCAGGTGGTATAGCATTAATGCCAACAAATGGTACAAGCAAAGCTGGCACTGTCTGGATCCTTTAAGCCTAGGTGGGGTTGCACAAATAGAAAAGAGTCGGTGTTGGTCAAGAAGAAGAATGGGAGCAAAAAATAGTAATCTAGGAATGGGCATGGAGTGTTTGAGGGAGGCCGGTTTGGGGGCTGGGATCAGCAGAGCAGGCAGTTGTCCCTTCACATTGGCCTGTGATATGTTTCTAAAGCCTGATCTGGTTTGCCCAAAGTTTGAAGATCAATAGGCCCATTTATGGGACACACGACATCTCGCAATGCTTTGGTGACTAGTGCCTGAGTTAGGCGGGAATGACAGATGGAACCATGCAGTTCCAGGAGCACTTTTTAATAAGGAGTCAAAGAAGCCTGAGAGTGCGAGCCCTGGGGACTGTGAGCGTGGTGGTACCACTAGCGGAGATAGGCATTACAGGCCAGTGAAATATGGGATCAGATACCTTGAGAGAAGTTACAAACGAAATGCAGGTTTAGAATCGTATCTGTAGAGGTAATGTCTAATGTCTAATGTTTTGAAGCTTGGAAGGAGTCTGGGGACCATCCCCCA
Source organism: Loris lydekkerianus (assembly GCA_963574355.1). Taxonomy (NCBI): domain Eukaryota; kingdom Metazoa; phylum Chordata; class Mammalia; order Primates; family Lorisidae; genus Loris; species Loris lydekkerianus. The sequence goes on from CAUYPK010029569.1 coordinate 48,107, forward strand.
CCCCCAAGAGAGAACTTAGGAGAAAAGAAGGAAGGCTTGTGAGGTTCTGAGAAGCCTATCTCCAGCACTTATAAAATGGATCCTGAATTCCTACAAAAAGAACAGGCTTGGGTCCTTACAAATGTATGTCCGAAAGCATTTTCAAAAGATATGGATGATTGGGAGAACCCATAGCTATCAAAAAGAAAGAGACCAAAATGGCAGTGATTTTCTGAGACTTGGCCTGGATGCATTTTCTGTCTCCTTGTTTTGAATGACTTTGTTGGCAAGCAGGGGTTTGTTTAGCATTCCAAGCCTTTGAACTTGAGGGGAGATGTCATTTTTGTTAACCTTTAACCAAGAAGGCAGTTGGAGAAGAGGTACATTATCTGCTCAAGGAGGAATAAATGGTTGCTTTCAAAGAGAAAACAGAAGATTATTGAGGCACTACTGCAAATGACCCGGTGACCCTTCTCTTCCCTGGAGGAGTGATGGAGAAAAGGTTTCCTCCCTCCCAATTTTTCTCTAGGCATTAAAGGTGAAATCCCAGGAATAACTAAGGCAAGTGTGACAGAGCAACTTGAAAAGTTAAGAAGTATAAAAACCAACCAAACAAGAAAGCATTTGTCCTAGACGTCTCAGGCCACTAAAGAAAAGGTACTAACCTCCTAATGAAAACATGGTTATCTAATTTATCATCGGAAACACTTCTTGCTGTAACTGCTGCATTCACCATCCCAGTAAGCTCCTTAGCAGGATCCAAGCTTGTGGGATTTTGCCTGGGAAGCCTACCCATTGGACAAGAGGCAGCAACAGAAAGGATTTTAGATTAGAAGCAACAGAATTTTGGTGCACAGTTTTGAAGTATGGGTGGGAGAATGGCTGAAGATGTTGAATCAAAGCCTGTTCGAATGTAGATACAAAGTGTGTTTCAAATGGCTAGAGCTGGGGAGAGAACAGACAAAGGACTGAGAAGAAATAAAATGGCAGATTGATAGGAACTTAAAAAACCATGAAACTGAAGATCAGTTGTCTAGTTAGCCATACTGTGTCAATTGCCTGGTGTTAACTCCTAGTACAGTCAGGTAATAGGTCACTCTTAGGGAGACTTGGGTGAAGGGCACATGGAACTCTGTGTACTGCTCTCCTTGAGACTTCCTGTGGGCCTATAATTATTTCAAAAGAAAATGCTTTTTTAAAGTCCTGCCTCCAGGCCAAGGGGAAAAAAAAAAAAAAGCTGTTTCCCTTAAGAAGAAAAGGCACTATCCTCACAAACAATAACGACTATTTGGGTAACTCTTTATAGTTTAAAATACTTCCAAATATGTTATTTCATTCATTCCTCCCCATAAAGTGTATTCCTGCTTCCTCGATGAGGAAAGAGATTCAGAGAGATAAAGCAAATCGCCTCTGATCATGGATGGTAAGTTGCAAAGGTGAGACTTGAAGTTACATCTTCAGGTTCCAAATGCCGTGATCATTTGGGTTCAAACCCATACAGCCTAGGTTGGGCCCCAGACACATTCTAAAACAAGGGTTTAAGTGTGAGAAACGTATTGGGGAGGTGATGGGAGGCTCTGGTAGGGGAACAGGAAAGAGTAAATTACAGAACACATGGTCTCTGTGAGCATCTGGGGCTCAGCCCCACTGGGGAACTCGGGAGATGTGGGAGAGCGTCCCTTAGAGTCCTACCCCACCAAGAGATGGGAAGCTGGTGTATTTACCTTTCATCTTTCATGCCCATCCAGAATGGAGTGAGCCCTGTTCTCACGGTGCTTGTTTCATAGCCCCTCTAGATGACTTGTTCTGGGACACAGAAAGCCTCAGACTCTGTCAGCTGGAAATAGGACACTGTCAGCATATTTGGGAAAGGTTAATGCACAGGGGATATAACTGTCCCTTTCTTGTAGCACTCACACCACCAATCCTGTGGTTGCTTAGCACCTTTCCTCTCAGAATATTCTCTGACCACACACACACACACACACACACACACACACACATTGAGATGGATGTGCAAGGCAGGGAGGGATGCCCTTATCTTGTTTGTTGGGCACAAAAGTCAGGACCAAAGAGAGAAAGAGCAGAAAAACAGATGTGTATGTGTGTACAGGTGTACACTAGACTGTGTGTGTATGTATTTCTTTTTACATACTTAGATTTTTGTGGTTCACCAACTTATTCAAAAAACAACTGAGGCTGAGGATACAATATAAATGTTGGTATCCACTGAGTTAGAGGTTAAGTCCAAAGTCAAAGAGGTCAGTTGGCGCTTCCCCTTATGCAATATACATCCTGCATCTATTTGAACTCCTTTCAAAGGGCTTAAATGTGATCAAACGGAGCAGTCGATTAAGGAATGGTGTGAAGACAACAGAGAAGGGTAATGGCATTCCAGAAAAATCGGCTAGATAAGGGACCATGTGATAGCGGTCTTTTGGGGGGTCTTTTGTGATGATTGCTGCCTACTAACTAATGGACTTGCTCTTTCCTTATACACACAGTATTTCTTCTCCAGCGTATGTGCTGATGTACTCTTCATCACTGTGGGTTAATTTAATCACCAGGAACACACTCCAGATATTAGTGCCATTTCCCCCTACTCGTGCCTGAAATAGACATTTCAGACATTTATAACTCTCAGTCATTTTGACCCAATAATATGCCCAAGTATGTTCTCAATTAGAGCCATTTTGCTCTGTGTTTGATAGCATAAAGTGGAACACATGTTCTGATCTTTTAAACATCTTTTAAATAGTAAAGGTATACTAAGTTTCCCCATATTAAAATAATTCAAAAGCAGCTGACAGAATCTTTCTCTACTATTTATTCATTCATAAAAATTTGACCCTTGAATTAAAATCAAAGAAAAATATCTAAGGGATGTAAGGCCTGGAAATATAGAGCATTATTTTTGTCTCTAGGAAACGTTCACAGCTTTAATTTATTACATCCTCACAGGGTTTTCATGTTTAAAAGATACAATAAGGTTGTGATACCAAGTCATGAATAATAAAATAGTGTTCAGTCTTGGTACGTGTAACATCATTTTGTTTTCCGATTTAGCATCAATTCCTTCTAAGGCCATATTCTCACGTTAATACTATCACATTTCTTAAGCCTACATACAAACAAACTATAAAACCACTTTAACCTAGAAAATGTGTTTGGATTTATCCATATTTTGATTCCATGCTTTTCTGTGCTCTTTAAACTTCAGGATTTTTCCTCCCTCCCATTTTCTCATCAGAAACTGCAAACCCAATCCTCTAACAGCTTACTACCTCTTGCACCAGGGCTTCTTCCCTTGGCAAGGTGCTTGGGATTTAAGAGGACTTCAGTCTTTTGAGGAAGACGATTCTGTGTTCACCAGGATTCCATTATAGTTTTCCAGGTGAAATACAGGTTTGCCTCCCTTTACAAAATAAAATTGATCTCAACTCTGGGGATGGAGAGTAGCTTGGTGCAAGCAATGCTTACAGTGCCTGCTAGGTATGCGCATTGGGTGGATTCTGCTGTTTGGCTGGTAGCATACCCACAGAGAGACTTACCTGGCGTGGGTTTTCCATTATTTGCTACCAAATGGGTATACCTGAATCACTGAACCTCAGTGAATGATAAAAGGATGCTTAAACATGATCTAAACTCAAAGAGATTACAATGTATAAATATGAACCAATATTAAGCAATACCAACAGAGCCTACCATTTAACTTAATTTAATTTCAAAAGGTAATTTGGCATATGACTTGACATTGCCAAAGTTGGCTTTGCAATTCCAAAGCAATATAATCATCAATCATCGCTATCAATTTGTCAAAGAAAGACCAACTGAACAGTCAAAAAGAACCAGAAATAAATGTCTCTGGGTAAAGTCTATTTTAGTGTCCATAAATATAGTAATGCCCTCCTAGGAAAGGTGGGCCTTTATCTTGCTGGGATGTAGGTTCTTGGAGAAAGGAGTGGGTGAGATAAAATGTCTTAGGGGAAAGTGTCTTAGGCCACACCCCGCCTCCACCTTTTGGTTGGGGTCCTCCACTTGGGAGAGTATAATGAACTCCTAGTGAACACAGCATGTCTTCACCCAAATACAGAGGTTCTAAATTGCCAACATTTTGCAGAAGCTTCCTTATTAGGAATTTTTACTCATTACTTTTCTTTTGTGAGGCATAGCTTCCAGGAGAGTTCACAAGATGAAGTATACAGTTGAGTGAATATTTACCTCTGTCTACACCGGTGTGACCACCACCAGGTCAAGATATAGAAACGGACTCCCCAAAAGAGTCACTCATGCCCCCTTAGCAACTACCCCCGGCTAAGCACTATTCTGACCTCTAGTGCCATAAAGTGGAATTGCTGGATTATAGTTTATATGGTATGTGCATGTTTAGCACGAATTGGTACTGCCAAACCTTTTGCAAAAGTGTTGAACCAATTTACAATCCTAACCGATGACTTTTTCTTTGTCCAGATTTTCTGCTGTTGGCACCGACAATGCTCAACAGTTCTTCTCTTACTATTTGCGTGACCTAAGCCATGACACGTTTTCATTACTCCCCTGGGTTTTTAACGGTGTACAAGCCAATATGGCTGTCATTTGTCATTTGCTTATGGTGGCAATGGCAGAACGAGCAATATGGTGACACACTGTGATTTCACAGTTGGTGTGGGTGTTACTGTGGATTTCATGGTAAGTCTCCATGAGACAAAACAAGGTCATCTCAGCAAATCTCAACAAAGCATGTCCTATGTCATTACCTAATGAGACCCCAAAGCCTGAACTACTTCATCTGCCTCCCAGGTAATGAGTTGTACAATTCTCAAAGGTCCCTTAAGAGCTGTTTGAAAAACAGTGGATTTTAAAACCTAGAAGGAGTGCTAGGGGAACCCGGGGGCTTTGCCAACAGAGTGTCATCATTCAAGCCCCATCTCGAATCTAAACCAGCTGACAGTGACTCTTTATATTTTTTCTTCTTTTTTTTCAGAATTATAATTAGGCTTAAAATTTTTCATTTCAGCTTTTATTCAATTAGTCTTAGAACAGTGTGTACTTTAAAAGATCTGGGCACAGCTGACAGACAGAGTGCATGTGACACAAATATTCTGTTTGGTATTCATGTCATAGACTATTAGTGCCATTTGTTTAGAATTTGGTTTTATTTTAAACATTGCTTGACTTAAAAAAGAAGAAATAGCAAAAGCCAAGTGGCAGTTTATCTGATCTGCTAAAAATGTTGCATTTAATCTAATCCTTTTCCAGGGATTTAAAAGTGAAATAAATATATATAAATGCCTAGGAGAGAACATCTCTACATTTTCTTGCCTCCAACCAAGCTAAGAATGCATGTCCAATGACGAGAAATGTCTGGGGTTTGCTTTACAAACATCAGCAAATGAGGGCTGTGTCAAGTTCAAGTAGATGAAGGATGATGGGTCATATATAGGTAACTGTTGAAGCTGGGTGATGAGTTCAGGGAGTTCATCATCCTATTCTCTCTACATTTGTTTGTTCAAAAAATTTTCATAGTAAAAATTTTTTAAATTATATCAGTAACAAATGCAAGCAAGTTACTAATAATTAAGGGGTATGGAATAGTAGACAAGCAGAATCATAAAATAATTTATGGAAATATGAGAACACGAACTATTTGCTGGGGTTAAGAAATTATGTATTGTGACTACGTGTTAAAAATAATCCTTATCTTTTAGAGATATGTCCTGAAACATTTATGGAAGAAATGGTTTGATGTCTGATTTTTGCTTCATGATAATATAGGAAGAAGGGAGGGAATGGGCAAGATTGCTATAGGCAAATGATCGTTGCTGGCTAAGGAAAACACGTGGATTTATATACTGCTCTCTTTACTTTTGAGTACATTCAGAAATAAAGTAAAAAGTGATTTATGAACATACATTCAAAGAAAACAGATTTCGTACTATGAAATTGCAGATTTGTTTTTCTCTTCATCATTAGGTCCTGAAAAGCTTAAGCTGAAATGTTTTTATGAGTGTAGCTATTGAATAAAGCTTCTGTGAACTGGCTTTTTCATTTGGGGAATACTTTAAAATAATAAAAATCAAAAATATGAGTCCAAACAACAAAGGTAATTGTAAGGTTCAGATAAATGTCACCCAGAGGGCTAACAAATTCCCGTGGTTCCAAGGTCACAGTGTAAAACTGCCTGGGGAGCAGAGCTTCTGTATTTTAGGGCTGTGTCCATTGTATCAATAGGGGGAGGGCTGGATAGAGCAGAGGTGGGACCCAGCTGCCAGATCTGCTTTCTCCAACCTACTGTCTGCCTCTTTTAGAAATTCATAGACCATGGAAGAAAGACTGGGCTTCTTTTCTAAACTAGCATCAAAACCTATGGTCTGACAAGCGCACTAGCTCATAAGGAAACATGAACTGATCCACGGGGCAGTATGTGCAGTAATTAGGGACACTGGGTTAAAAACCAGGCTCTCTGGGTTTGAATCTGGAGTTGTGTGACCTTGAGTAAGCTATTTAACGTCTCTGTGCATCAGCTTCCTCATCTTTAAAACAGGAGTGATGAGAATAGTACCCATCTCATGGGTTGATGGTGAGGAGAAGAGAGGTCAGGCACTTAGAATAGCACCTGTTAAATAGTAAACCTTGTCTGTCCTAAAACATCTTTCGAATAAGAGCTCTTTACCCATAGAACAGCAGACGAAAGCTCATATAACAAACAGACATGCTTCCCATTCTTTTGCATCCAAAGACCCAGAGGAGCAAGAATGCCCACTGCAAGGAACTCTGAGACTAGAGTCTCCTTCAAGTTCAGTGTTTTAGCTTGAAAAACCACACGCATTTTGCAAGATAATGTAGTAGGTTTTATTATAGAAAATGATATGACCCCCATAATTTTTTGCATAAGATGAAAGGTCAAGAGAAACGACCTACATGCATCTTATGGCTTTCCTGGTCCTCTGAATATGCCTCTCAGTTTGAGAAGTTCAGACATTTAGAGCCATTTGACTTAGTGAATTTCCCAGATGTTTCTCCCAGAAGAGCTGGTGTACTTCCTACAAGCTAGTCCTTAATACAATGGGGGGCATTGTGTAGCTTTCCCTTAGAGCCTTTTATGGGCAGAGTTTGGGGACATGTCTCTTCTTGTTTTCATTGACTCCTCTGTGACTATTGACATAGTTGACCTCTCATTCCTTTTCAAAACTCATTGAGTTGGTTTCTGGGACATCAGTGGCTTCAGGATCCCCCCCTATCTCTCTGACTACTCCTCTATTTCTTTTTGCAGGATCATCTTTTTCTATTCACCTTCTTACTCTCTCCAGGATTTTAACATGAGCTCTGGATGCTTCTCATTCTATATGTCCTCCCAGAATGACCTCACTAATACCCAATGCCTCAGTCTCCACCTATAGAGAGCACTCTAGTCTATGTCTGGTTTAACATCTCTTTTCTCCCTTCTAGTACCAGAATTTCTTTTTCCTAGAGGAATGTACTTGCAGGTTTTTGTGAAGCTAACCCTGTCCCACTTATAGCCACAGATTTGAGCCCATGACCCAGGCATGGCCAATCAGAATACTCGAATTCTGGGTTACAGGGCTTGGTTCAGGAATGGGTACATAACCCCCAATGGACCAATCATAGTCTTCTTGAGACTCTTCTGATGGAGGGATCAGGAAATAAACAAAAACCTCAATTCTGTGATGGAGTCATTGAGCTAATAGATGTGAATAGGGGACTTTGGAGTTGCCAGAGGCCATCACGTCCAAGAGAGTCCAAGAGTAAACAGAGACAAAATCCCCAAACTATCATTTAAACTCCTGGAGCTAAAGAAACAATCCCTAGGCCTATTGGTGTACTAAGCCAGTGAGTTGTTTTTTCTGTGTGTGCTAGTAGTCTTTGTTGGTTACTTTGTCACTTACAACTATCCATATGTTAATGACTCCCAAATTCACATCTACAGCCAAGGCTTCTCTCCTAGCAATAGACTCATATATACAGCCTACAAAATTAAACACCCTCCACACAGATGCTTCACAATGTTCTCAACCTCAACAGTTATTTGCTAAAGAATAGCAACTCTGATAACACTAGAAATTTATATTTACTTGTAATGTTTTTAAATTTTCCACCAGGATGCAAACTCTGTGAGGACAGGAGCATTGCTTGTTCATTCGTTGGTGTATCTCTAGCATCTGGAGAAACTTACATGGTAGATGTTCAAAAATATTTGTTGAATTAGTGAACCAACAAATGGAGACTACAAAGAAATTTTCCTTGACTCCTAGGTCACTGCAAAAGTTTTGAGACAGGTTGTGTTGTGGTCCATTATTTGCTTCCAAGAAACAGTCAACAGCATCCTTTTAGATTCACTTGTGCAAGTTTAAACTTGCTGGGCTTATCAGTACTGCTGGGAAGGCATTTGTTTCTGTCTACGCAGATTTTACGTTTCTTGATTTTGGGGTATCCCAAAACTTTCATAATGAAGCACATGTAGTCACATCTACCATATGCAATTAGTACACTTTTGACTCATGGATACCTCAAATCTCATATCTGATCCCATCACTGTACCCCATTGCTTACTTCAAGACCAAATAGCTTCTTGCCTGAACCATTGCACAGGTCTCCTAATTCTTGTTCCTGTCTCCAGCTACCCTCCACACAGCTACCAGAATTTTTACAAAATGGAAATCAGATTCTACTATGCCCTACTTAAAATCTATCAATGATACTGTGGAGCTTTCTGAATCAAATCTTGGACCCTGCCTCCCTCTCCAGGTTCATCTCCTGGCTCTTCCTCCACACAGCCATTGTCTAAAAAGAGGGAGCCACTTAGGTTCTCCCAAATTCACCAGCTCATTTCCTGCCTCTGTATTTCTGCACATACTAGGGTCTCCTCCCATGCTCTGCTTTTAACCCTCCTAATTATTCTGCAAAACTCACGTCCTGTCCTCCAGAAGGCCTTCTCTGGCATCTAGCTCCCCATTTCGGTTTAGAATTTTTTCCTCTGTATTCACAAAGTTCCCCATATATACCTTTTCTACCAAAACACTTATGTGGCAGACTATTTTAGCACTGAATAGTATTTGTATTTTACTTTCCTCATGGACACAAAGCTAGACTACATTTCCCATCCTCTTTTGCAGTTAGGAATGGCCACATGCCTGAGTCAAAAGGAATGGAATGTGAGCAGAGGCCACATGTGCCACTTTCAAGTCTGGCCCATAAAAACCTCTTCTATAGGTTCTCGTGTTCTCTCTCTCTCTCTCTCTCTCTCTGTCTCTGTCTCTCTCTCTCTCTCCCCCCCCCCCCTTTCTCATCAGCTTAGTAGAGAGGACTGACGATATAGGAAAAGAAAGAGCCATGAGGCGAAGGGAGCCACTTGGACAGTTTCGCAACTTGGGCCACTCTGTGGCCAAAATTGGGAAATAAAAGAGAAAAAAACAAACCCAGGAAATTCACCATGGTACTGACTTCATCACATTGTGAAGTCCTGCCCCAACAGACTGGTATTCATTACTTTTCAGCCCTCAGGCAGTTCGTTGTTGTTGTTCTGTTTTTAGTTGTAGTGAGCGAGGGAGATGGGATGTAGAGGCCTTATGTCACCTTGGCCAGCACCCCTTCCGGTATATTATTTTTGTATCCAAATTCCTGTCTCGATACCTGCTCAGAGTGGAAACTTAGTGATGATTTTCTAGGTGGACTAATTAATTATCCAGATTCCTCAGATTATTTCTTGTTCTCAGTTTTATGATTTATGTAAGTGTAAAAAATCTTTGAACTAGTTCTCAGGAGAAGTGCAGATGTGATCAAAGAAAAGAATGAGCAGTGACATATTTTACAGACAGATCTTCAATAAAGAGTAGAAATAAAGGATAGAAATTTGTGGCTGTCTCCTAGGTAAACTGAATGTGGCTTGTTTCTTGACCTTATATACATATATTAAGTAGAAGTAAGGAATCTGTGTTCCTAAGCGAATGTTAAAAATTTAACTGATAAATTCTTCACTCCTTAAATAATAACATTTACAACCCCTTGTTGTTGTTTATTATAAATAAATATATCCATCAGTTTAAATAAATTTATTTATTTAACTGATTATTTAAATAAAAATAAATAATTTAAATAAATTATTAAAATTTAATTAATTTAAATAAATTATTTATTTAAATTTAATGAATTTAAATAAATGATTTATTTATTTAACTGATTATTTAAATAAATAAATTTTTATTTATTTAATTAATTTATTTAAATAAATAAAATTTATTTATTGAGATCTCTTACACACAATATTCAGTGAGGGTTAAAGGAAGTATAAAAATTAGCACCTGTTTAAAACGCTACTAAAGTCCCACTGATAAGATTGGACATTTACAAAGCATTCTCACTGTTCTTTTCTTTTTATTTTTTATTTAATTTTATTTATTTATTTATTTTTATTAAATCATAGCTGTGTATAATAATGCAATCATGAGGTACAATGTGCTGCTTTTATATACAGTTTGAAATATTTTCACCAAACTGGTTAACATAGCCTTCATGGCATTTTCTTTTTATTTATTTATTTATTTATTTATTTATTTATTATTGTTAAATCATAGCTGTGTACATTAGTGCAATCGCCTGTACCCATTCTAACATGCACCATAGATGTGGCCCCACCCATTACCCTCTCTCCACCCAAACCTACCCCCTTCCTTTCCCTTCCTTGGCCCTTTCCCCATAGTCTTGTTGGGGTTATAGTTGGGGTTATAGCCTTCATGTGAAAGCTATAATTTAGCTTCATAGTAGGGCTGAGTACATTGGATACTTTTTCTTCCATTCCTGAGATACTTTTCTAAGAAGAATATGTTCCAGCTCCATCCATGTAAACATGAAAGAGGTAAAGTCTCCAT